>VDFB02333193.1:245609-330272 GCA_007258455.2 Sequoia sempervirens | reverse complement strand
CCATCGAAGCGATTCCTGCTATCTTCTATAAAATTAGAGTCTATTTCAATTTCGGTTCTTGCCTTTTTAGCCTTGTCCTCAAAAATCCCTTCAAGAGCTTGTCTTGCCTAATACTTGACATTCGTAGGGCATTTTGTACAAATAATGGTGTTATTTCTTGGTTCCTTTGCCAAATGCCATTTGAAGCGATAAATGCCACTGATGATGTCATTCAAACACCAATTGTATTTAACCTTTGTTGTACCCAATACTGATGTGCAATGTGTCCACGCAAAGTCTTTTTGATGTGGCATTATGACCTGTTCTGCAAAAACATTTTAATTTAGTCTAGTATAATACACATTGAACATCGATTCAACACCTTCTATAACATTGTTAACTTCTCATATGTAACAAACAATAACATATTCTCAGCACCTCATTGTATGCACAGCAGCAAAGATCTGCATTATTTGATGTTGCTCATTCTATGAATATGGAATTATTTTATTGGATACTCTATGGCGAGGTCATATCATTTGACTGGCCACTATTCCACAATAGTTGGTAATTGTTGTATAGAAACATAAGCAAATACTTATCTAATTTATCTTATACTTATGTAAGACAATCTATGGGTCTTTCGAGAAAGTCAAATAGTTTGTTGTCTTCAACCATGCATGTAAGTTCTTGATTTTGAAACTAATTTGGTTTTCTAATAATTTCTAAGTTTTTCTTTTTTATCTTTTCTAATAATCTGATCTTCTTTTGTAGTTGATTGCCATTCCCAATTTATTCAATTGTATGATATTCTACGTTGATTTCCTTATGAATTCAATGATTTCCTCCCATAAAATTTTCTTACACTATGCATCCAAAATGTAGAGGCTTTTTTTTTGTTTGAGAAGGTTTAAAGGAGAGAACTGTACACTTAGAAAGTCAAGAAAATCCTTCAGAAACAGGTCCTCTCTCCTAATGTTTTATTATAAGGTTGCGTGTATACCTATTCCATTGAGTATTAGATTATTGGATTAAATATGTCAAGCTGTGACATATGCAATAAGTGTCTTATTTTTCTATATGCATTACTGTTTTCAGAATAAAAATGAAATATGCATTACTGTTTTCAGAATAAAAATGAAATATGAATTATGGTTTCAGAATGATAGCAGTAAGTGTCTTATTTTTCTATATGCATTTTACTTGATCTATAATTTTATGGTTCTGTTTTAAAAATGCAATATATGTGTAATGTTATATGGATTAATGAAAGTGGGTAGTTCAAATATCACACAGGTTGTGTTATTAAATGTACTAATGAAGGCGAAGTTCTTAAAATTTGGATTCCCTGCAACATTTGTTATTGTCAATGACAAATACAGGCCACTTAAAAGGAACAGGTTGAAGAGTACCTAAGGTGAAGATTGTAACCACAAATGTCATTGTAACTACTTGTCCTCATTCTGCTGTGTATGGATGAAATGTTTTATACTGGCTAACACAGGTGAGGCCTTCACCCTACACATGCACGACCTTGCTTGGTCTTTTCTTTGCTTAGATTTAGCTCTTTTGTGCCCGATCGAAGAATGCAATGATAGAATCGATCTTAAAAAATTCAACAACAGAATAAATGATTTCTTTTCAGAATGTCTGATTTACATATAGAACAATTTGGCTTTAAGTTTCAAGACTATTGGCACCTACTGATGGCTTGTAATCAAACGGCTGCCATGGCTTGGACTTTTAAACAAAATAATAAATTTGGGTTTTTATCATTCATGGAGAGAAAACTGTTAGAAGCCATCAGGAATGAGTGTAAATTTGAATCTGCAACTGGTATACCTAGGTGGCTGCAGATCTCTCCCAAAGATTTAATCAAAAACAAAACTATAGGAGAGGGATCTTTTGGGGAAGTCTATGAGAGGTCATGGCTGGGACATAAGGTTGCTGTAAAAGACATTCTGATTGATGCTCATGATTTGTTTGATAGGGACATAAATCAAAGCTATCCTGCCGTGTCATGCACCTAAATTTACTATGCTTACATTCTGTAAATGAAATAACAATCTCTATAATAAATAAATTGATTATTGGATGAGTCTGAACAAAATATTTCGTGCTGGTAGTCTGCAAAAAAAATCGAAAGCCTACCTCTTGTAAGTTGTAATGCTTGTAGATTTCCACAAATCGGGAAAAAATGTCAATGGATGCCCTTTCTGACATCTGCCGTTGCCTCCAGTTTGCAGCCATGGATGAAACAAATCACGCGACTGCAACTTATAATTTATCCTATGCATTTAGGGTTAGGTTTTTGTGGGAGTGGGTTGAAATCTTTTTCGGGTTTTTTTAAACCAATTTAAACGTGATTTGAAGGCCAAAAAATTGTTGAAAATTGTGTATCTAAAAGTCAACGATTTTTTCATGAGTCACGATTCTTTCAGGGAAAAAATCTTAGAGGGTGCTGACTGAATGAAAATCGTGATTTTTCCAGACTTCTGCTTCTATGATCACAACCCTTTTATCCTCCACCTATCGTGAACAAAGTGGTTGTAAGATCCCCTCCAAATTTCACCCAATTTTTGCTCTTTCCCAAAAAGTATTTATGTCAAACAGTTTGCATTAAAGTGAACATGGGAAGTTTCGGTTTGCAAATGTTTACATATAATATCAACAATGTTCAGTTTGCACACTTTACTAGCTCCTAAATATAGTGGTCATAAATCTTGATGTGTTTGATGTGAGAATGATACATTGGATTCTTCACCAACTTCAATACCCCCTTATAATCATAGAAACAAGGGCTTGGAGAATGTGGAGGAAGCTGAAAATCTCCCAAAGTTCTATATAGCCAAACTGCTTCACAACCAATACTCACATCTTCCTTGTATTTAGCTTCAATAAAAAATATAGCTATTGTTTTCTAAAGTATAATTTGCTAAGAAATTGCTCCTAATCCTAAAGAGAAAATGTACTCAGTAGTAGACCGTCAAGTATCAGTTAATCCTTCCTAATTAGAGTTTGTATATCTAATAAAACCAAAATTTAATGTTCTTTGAACGAGTATGCCAAACTCAAGAGTACCTTCGACATACTACAAAACTTGTTTTGTGTTTATTCATTGAGAAAGCTTTTGTTTTGACAAAAATGGAGAGAGATAGCTAAGAACTAAGTAGAGATCTAGTCTAGATGTTGACCGTTGTAAGATATATCAAACTGCCCACCAATTGTTTATAGAGTGATTCATTGAACGGGGACGAATCATTAGAGGCTAATAGTTTTAGCCCAACCTCCATAGACATAGAAGAGAGTTACAATCCATCATCCAAAAATGGTCTAAAATACTTTTGGCATATTTGAACTAGACCATGATGTTAATGAATGATAGCTTCGGTCAGATATGAATGACGATTGCTGTAAGCATCATCGTCATTCATACTTGATCAAAGTTTATCATTTATATTGAAATATTTCTAGAAAAACATTTAATCGAATTTATGAGCATACATATAAAATTCGAATTATATATATGATGTTATATTCTGCATTTCATTAATCGGAATTTACTTACTCATCTGCCACCTTGTAGAATGGTATATATGAGTTATACTAAACAATGATAAACGACTTTATCATAAGCCGCGCCCTAAGGGACACGTCCCATGAGTGGACGTGTCTCCACTTGTGGAGACACCTACTCTCATGAGACATGCTTCTTAGGGGTAGGTCTCCTCTCTTATTTATGGCGGATCCTTCTTTGATATGCAAACATAGAAATCGAATAATGTTCTGCAATCAGCACATTCAAAATAAGAAATTCAAATCTGGAAATTGAAAATCTGAACATAGAAGTTTGAGTAGTATTCTTACACTTAGAATTTTCATAAGTCCCTTAGTCTCCCAATTTGATTAAAGATTTGTTTACATTTACATGGTATCAGAGCCAAGTTGTGTGAATCCAAAACAAATCTAAAATCAGTTTGCTCTAGAAAATTGTATTTTCTAAAATCGAATTCACATCACATTCTTCATAATGTCAAGTGTGATCAGATTTGAAGATCGCCTTGCAGGAGCAGACAACTTCACATCATGGAAATTTAGAATCATGATGATCCTTAGAGAGAATAAACTAGACTCACTTGTGAAAGAAAATAAAAAGGAACCAAAGGCTGAACCTGAGAAAACTCAATGGGTTGAAAACAATGAAAAGGCCATGAAAATTCTAGTAGATGCAGTTAGGGATCATATAGTGCCTATCTTAGCAAAACATGAAACTGCATACCATATGTACAAATCTCTTGAGAGTACCTATGAGATTAACAACACCTGCAGGACTCTTGCATTAAAAAGGCAAATCAACAATACACAAATAAACAAAGGAGAGTCCATTAATGCATACTTCATGAGGATTATTGAACTAAGGGATCAATTATCCACAATTGGATATCAGATTGATAGCAAAGATTTAACTCTAATTGCACTAGGAGGCCTACCAAACTCATGGGAGTCATTTGTTCAAGGAATAAGTGCGAGATCTAAACTCCCTAAGTTTGACAGGCTAAGAACTGACTGCCTTCAAGAAGAAACAAGACTTTCCACAAAAGAGAATAAACAAAACACATAGATGAAGACATTCATGTTCTCCACACAACATCTAATAAGAGGAGTAAGAAAAACTCCTACAAGAGAGGATCTTTTAAAAGAAAGAGAAGTTCCAATGGAAAGGAATCTTATAAGAAGAAAGATATCTCTCAAGTACAATGCTTTAGATGTGATCAGTATGGCCACTATGCAATGAAATGCCCTGATAGAACTAAACAACAAGCATCCTTTGCCAAAGTAGGAAAGTCAAACCCAGATCATGAATCTGAGAACTTTGTGTTCTATACAGCCCTTTCTAGTCAAGTATCTGACAACACTCAAAATTGGGTAATTGATAGTGGTTCCTCCAGACACATCACAGGGTTCAGAGAACACTTGGACTCTATGACTGAAAAGTCTGATGAAGAAGTAACCATCGGGGATGATTCTGCATACCCTGTAAAAGGGGTTGGAACGTGTTCCATCAAGTTGAAATCTGGGGTTTCTCTGCAACTCACTGGAGTCTTATTTGTACCTGGAATAAAGAGAAATCTTATATCCATCTCTGCCCTTGAAGACAATGGTTACAGAGTTACATTTATGGATGGGAAAGTTCTAGTATGGCCTAAGAACTCATCTATCAAGAAAGCTCTAACCATAGGCATAAGACAAGGGTACCTTTACAAACTATACACTGAGGTTAAACAAGCCCTTACCCTTTGTTGATACAAATGAAATTTGGCATAGAAGATTAGGACACCTTCATTTCCGTGCCCTACCTTCTATGGAAAAACTTGTTACAGGCTTACCCAAGCTAAAACCATCTCATGAGGGAACTTGTAAAGGTTGTACCCTAGGAAAGAATACAAAGGGATCCTTTCAGAATAGCTTGAGTAAAAACCTTAATGTGTTAGAACTGGTTCACTCAGGATTTATGTGGACCCATGCTACCTTCAAGGATTTCTATACATGTCATATTTATAGATGACTTCTCTGGGAAAACCTGGATCTATTTCCGTAAGTGTAAAGAGTAATAGAAATCCTTAAAAGGTTCAAAGAGTTCAAAGCCCTTACTGAAAACTTCTCTGGAAAGAAAATAAAAACCTTAAGGACAAACAATGGGAAAGAATACACCTCTGAGATTTTTAAGGAATTCTGCATGAGTGCTGGAATTAAGAGGGAGTTCACAGTTGCCTACAACCCTCAACAAAATGGGGTTGCTGAAAGAAAAAATAGAACCATTGTAGAAGCTGCTAAGGCAATGCTGCTTGACCAAAACATTGAAACTTCTTTCTGGGCAGAAGCCTCTAGGACTGCTGTCTATATCCAAAATAGATGTCCTCATTCTCATCTTGATAACAAAACTCCTAAAGAAGCCTTTACCGGCATAAAACTTGACATTAGTCATTTTAGGATTTTTGGCTGTCTTGTCTATATACATATGCCCAAAGAGAAGAGATTCAAACTAGAACCTTCTGGAAAGAAGGGAGTATTTGTGGGTTATAGTGAAACCTCCAAAGCCTACAGGATATTCATACCCGGGCAGAAACAAATTGAATTGAGCAGAGATGTCATCTTTGAAGAAGACATTGCATTCAAGAGGGCAAGAAATTCTAGTGAGACGAAAACCTTTTCCCCTAGAGTACCTAAAATGGAACCTGCTCCTGAGATTAGAGGGAGCATCTTGATGAAATGCCACATGAACCATTCTACTTCAAATGAGAATTCAAATGACAACGGCAGAAAAAGACCACTTTGGGCTAGGAAAATGATCAGAGAAGCAATTTGGCTTCGTAAATTGCTTGTGGGACTCTTTGGTGAGCCCTTGAATCCTACAATTATTCATTGTGATAATCAGAGTTGTATCAAACTCTCTGTAAATCCTGTCTTTCATGATAGATCTAAGCATATTGAGATCCCCTATCATTATGTAAGAGATATGGTGGAAAGGAAAGTGATTCAGTTGGAGTATATTAGTACAAATGATCAAACTGCAGACATTCTCACAAAGCCTCTCTCTTGAATCAAGGTAGAGCACTTCAAGAAGAAACTTGGTATGGTTGAAATGTAATTTGTTATTTATGTTTGAAATACAAATTGTTTATAAATTGTACTAATATATAAAGATGTTTAATGTGTAAACTCTTTTGTCATGTGTGTGACTACATGACTTTATGGGCCTACTCCCCTTGTGTACATTATTGAAAGGTGACGATCTTTCTAATAATGAGCACTTGTATTTGACATTGTAAAGTGACGACTCTACAATGATAAACTATCATGATAGATATCATGTGACTTGATATCTGTGTACATGTCATGATAGTATCTCTTGGACACTTTGATTGATATCATGGGACTTGATATCATTTGTAGATCATTGTGATCCTTAAGAGATAATCATGGTGGATATTTATATCTGTGGATATGCGATGAATTATGGTAGACATCATGTGACTTGATGTCAGTGCACATACCATAATAAAGATATGTTATGAAGAATGCAATGTGACTTGACAATATTGAGGAATCATACCATGTCTTAGATATCACGTGTTAAGGTGATATCTCTACTTATTTGATTTGAAATATCTTCCCTAGCTAAGAGGGAGTGTTAATGAATGATAGCTTCGGTCAGATATGAATGACGATTGCTGTAAGCATCATCGTCATTCATACTTGATCAAAGTTTATCATTTATATTGAAATATTTCTGGAAAAACATTTAATCGAATTTATGAGCATACATATAAAATTCGAATTATATATATGATGTTATATTCTGCATTTCATTAATCGGAATTTACTTACTCATCCGCCACCTTGTAGAAGGGTATATATGAGTTATACTAAACAATGATAAACGACTTTATCATAAGCCGCGCCCTAAGGGACACGTCCCATGAGTGGACATGTCTCCACAAGTGGAGACACATCCTCTCATGAGACGTGCCTCTTAGGGGCGGGTCTCCTCTCTTATTTATGGCGGATCCTTCTTTGATATGCAAACATAGAAATTGAATAATGTTCTGCAATCAGCACATTCAAAATAAGAAATTCAAATCTGGAAATTGAAAATCTGAACATAGAAGTTTGAGTAGTATTCTTACACTTAGAATTTTCATAAGTCCCTTAGTCTCCCAATTTGATTGAAGATTTGTTTACATTTACACATGAAGATGCAATGATGAGATTGTAAAACTTAGTTCCTAGGCAATGGTGTGGGAGGCCTAGATTAGACATGTCGAAAGTTGCACACATGTCTGATTTCTCTTGCTGAATTCTAGTGTTTGTGCTTCTTGTGATGGCAAGATCATCAACATATATAACAATAATTACAATATTATCGCCACTTCTTCTGACATAAAGATTTGGATCATAACTTTTTTTCTGAATCCAAAATCTTTTAGATGTTTATCAATTTTGAAATACCAGTCTTGAGGAGCTTGCTTAAGCCCATACAAGGACTTAATCAACCTACAAATTAGATGTTCATGACTTTGAACCTGAAAACCTTCAGATTCTACCATATAGTGCTCCTTATCCAAATATTTGTTTAGGAAGGCACTTTTGACATCCATTTGATATAGCTTCTAACCAAGCTGAACAACCATGGAGAGAAGCAACTAAAATGTGATCATCTTTGTAGTAGGACCAAACTTTTCTTCATAGTCTATATCCTCATGTTGCAAAAAACCTTTAGCAAGAAGATGTGCCTTGTACTTGTCTAAGGAGCTATCAACTTTGCACTTTACTTTATAAACCCATTTGTATCCAATGAGATTTTTCCTTGGAGGCAATTCTACCAATGCCCATGCATGATATTTTAGTAGTGTGTCATGCTCAACCTTCATAGCAACTTCCCATTTTGAGTTCCCTTGGGCCCTAGAGAGATTTGTGGTTTAAAAACCTGAAAAAGATTAGAAGAAAGAGCAAAATGAACATTCTTAGTAATTGAACCAGAACTTGATTCTCTTGTTCTTTGAGGTTTGTCATTTGGTTGAGGAAGTTCATCCTTATGTACTTCCAAAGTGGAATAGTATCATTTTGGCCTTTTATGTGTTTCAAGCAAATGGTGTGTAGGTAAAGGGTCAGTTGGAACCCTAGGTGGAGTGGAAACATTATCCGTCTTACATTGCTGATATACAAGTGGAGAAGAGCCAACCAATAGCTAACTCAAAGGTTGACCTAATCAATTGGGAGATTCAACTTTTCAAGGTGCCTTTTTACTAGATTGAAGAATTGGGCTGACCTCTTGCTAAACAAAAGAAAAAATTGGTTTTGACTTTTTTACATCAACATCCTAACTAAATTGTTAGTATAAATATCAATAAGCCTATACGCCTTAGACTATTCACTATAGCCAACAAATAAATATTTGACACTTCTGGAATATAGCTTATCTTTTTTTTTTTGTTCAAGACAATGTGTAAGCATCCAAAATAATATGCTTTAGGTTTGTAACCGAACTAGGCTTCCGCCAATGTGATGTTTGGCAAGGCTTTGCAAGGACTCTTGTTGAGGAGAAAAGCCACTAAGTTCATAGCTTCTCCCAATACTGGTAGGGCACATTCTTGCTATGTATCATGCATTGTGCCATCGCCATGATAGTCCTATTTCGTTTTTCAAGCACTCCATTTTGCTGCAGAGTGTAGGGTGTAGTTAACTAGCATTGATTACCTTCTTTTTCATAAAATTCCTTGAATTTAGTGAAGATGAATTCCCCACATTATTAGATTGTAGAGTCTTAATTTGATGCCTTGTGAATGTGTCTACCAATGCCTTGAATTTTAGGAATGCACCGTAGCAATTAGACTTTTTTCTCAAAAAGAAACTCCACACCTTCTTAGAGAAATCATCCACCAACAACAAAGAATACCTCAAATTGAGGACGGTGGGAGATTTTAGGAAGGTTCATAGAGATCTACATGAATGAGATTGGTTCCTTAGCATGCCATGTACTTTCTATAGGAAAAAACACAGAAATAATATACTTTAGGTTTGTAACTGAACTAGGCTTCTGCCAATGTGATGTTTGGCAAGGCTTTGCAAGGATTGTTGAGGAGAAAAGCCACTATGTTCATAGCTTCTCCCCAATACTGGTAGGGCACATTCTTGCTATGCATCATGTGTTGTACCATTGCCATGATAGTCCTATTTCGTTTTTCAAGCACTCCATTTTGCTGCAGAGTGTAGGGTGTAGTTAACTAGCATTGATTACCTTCTTTTTCATAGAATTCCTTGAATTGAGTGAAGGTGAATTCCCCCCACTATTAGATTGTAGAGTCTTAATTTGATGCCTTGTGAATGTGTCTACCGATGCCTTGAATTTTAGGAATGCACCATAGCAATTAGACTATTTTCTCAAAAGGAAACTCCACACCTTCTTAGAGAAATCATCCACCAACAACAAAGAATACCTCGAATTGAGGACGATGGGAGATTTTTAGGAAGGTTCATAGAGATCTACATGAATGAGACTGGTTCCTTAGCATGCCATGTACTTTCTATAGGAAATGATTTCCTCTTATGCTTTCTAACCAAACAACCAACACACAACTCTTGTTTTTTCTATAGTTGAGGTAGTCCTTGAATCATACCAGCTATGCTGAGTTTGGCCAAGTATTGAAGATTTAGGTGTGTTAAAGCATAATCTTTATTAGGGTTCATGTCTTTAATAGATCTAAAACATTTAATAAGCCTCCAATGTAAGTTATTAACCTTGTATTATAAATATGTTTTAAACATTTTTTATACAAAGACTATTTAATTAAATTAATATTTACTAAAGATTTAATCTTATAAATATTTATTAATTTATTAAATAACTCTAGAAGTCTTTTATGCAAAGGTGTAACTTCCCATATGGGAGTTACTTACCTTTCACTTCCTATATTATGGGGATTTCCCATTTGTGGGATATGTGATTATTGTTTGGAGATTATGACAAGAGATTTGGTTGCGGTCAATTGGAAGAAGGGAGGAGAGATTCTATAACCGCTAGTTCTAAGTCTATAATTCCACAACAATTTGTAATTTTTCTCATTAATGGTGCTTGTGGATTTTTTTTTAATCATTTATGGTTTTCCCCACCATAAACCTTGAGTTCTTGTGTATGTGTTCATCTATTATATATATATAATTAATTAATCAATTTACACTTCTGAAGTTATATAATTATATTATATATATTTCAACAAGGTTTTCATACCTTCCATACCAAAGAAAAATAGTAATATATTGAATAATGTAACAGATGCAAATTAGTTGTAGGAGGATCGACAAAATTATATAAGCCAACTTGTCTTATACGCAAGGCAACAACTTTGTCCTATTTCACATGAGACACTATACACTTCTTTCCACAAAACTAGATTTGAATGTTAGGGTTCTTAGTAAAATGATTGATAGATAATAAATTCTTGTTCATTCTAGGAATATATTGAACATTGTGTACAATTTTTTTGAGAAAATCATTTAATACAACCTTAACATCTCCTATCCCTTCAACCACATGTGAACTACTATCACCAAGTGAAAGTGTATCCTCATAACTAGAATTAATAGTAAACTTTACATATGAGTCCTTGCGATACGTAAAGTGTTTGGATGCCTGTGAATCAAAGAATTAGTATCTACTATTAGTGCTGTTAGAATGAGATTCCATGAGTGCAAACTTATTATCTGATCCATGCTTCTCAGCAATTGCCACATTAGCTTCACCATACTTTTTGCAAGATAGATCGTACTTTTCTTGCGTTCCTTTTTAACATGTCCAAACTTGTTATGGTAAAAACATTTCACCTTGTTCTTGGATGGAGTGGAAGCAGTAGAATTGTTGGAAGAATTTTGAGGTTTTCCCTTAAATTAAGTAGCAAGAGCACTTTCAACAAATAGATTCCTCTATTTGTTGTTGTCTTAGCTCCCTATATATTAAATACTAACTTACCTTATCAAAAGTTAGGGTTTGAGTTTCAGCTAGTAGATTCAAGGACTCTAAATCTCAAAGGAAGGTGGGAGACTATTAATAACTAGTGCAACCATGGCCTTCTTGTCAACTAGTTTGTTGATGGTGACAAGTTGATCTTGAAAATCCTTGATTTTTAACAAATATTTAGACAAAGATCCTCCTTTGACAATCTAATGGAAAATAACAGAATTTTGAGATACATATCCCGACCTTTTTTTGAAACTTGATATTTTTCTCATTAGCTATCCCATAGGGTATGTGCAAATGTAGCACTTTAGGATTTAGGAATTAGATTATTTAATATTGACAAATTTAGGATCAGTAGGGCTGCCCTATGATGTTTGTCAAAGTGGTTATTAATGGGCTTTGGTTCTATGCCTAATAGGAATTTGTCACATTTTCAATACTTAGTGATAACTAGTATCTTTTGACAACAAATTCTATAGTTTTTCCCATTAATTTTGGTGACTTTGGTAACAATAGATTTTGAATATTGGTCATTCTATTTAGCAAACTTTGGAAAATAAACCTTTCTTGAAACTTGTTAAAATATAGTAATCCTTTCCCCAAAAAGTAAAATTGACCTAGAAATTTTTAAAAGATCTTAAGTTTTTTTAAAATGTGATCTTGAAAAATTCAAATCCTTTAAAATATTTTGGCTTAGAAAAATCTTTAAGAGCAAAAAATAGAGTAATTGGATGAAATACCTAGAATATGTGCCCTAGTTGCAAAAGATTTAGCTATACTATACTACTATGTACGCTTGCAATGCTCCATCTCTCTAAATTTTTGTAGACCCATGAATGGTAAGTCCCATGGCTGCATCTCCTCCTTGTCGTGATTTCAATCGTATGACCTTCGAAGCAGCTGCAAAAAGATTCATGTGACTGGAAAATGACATGTAAGTTTTTGATTTTGGTCATGACTACCCTTCTATCATGCGCCTATGACTCTTGCATGACTTGATTTTGAGAAATTCCACGAACTTCTTCGCAATTCTCTTTCATCCTTCAAACCTGTGACAGGAATTTTCAACAAAATCATGCCCTTGTCCATCTGTATCTTCTAGTTTGTGTCTCCCACACAAAATGTCTGCGATTTTAGTCTTTCTTTTGGTTGTGCCCTTTGAAGAAACTTAGAGATTTCTTTTTGTGCCCTAACACAATCTTTCAGTGAACCTGTGCCCTTACCTTCTCTTTTTTTTTTTCTTTCTACAAGATTGAATTAATCTGATTTTGATACCACTGTTGGTATGAGACCAAGAATGAGCTGAGAGAAGAGGCTTGATTTCTTAGGGGGGGTGGCAATCTTATATTAATAAGGAAAGTTTAATAATAAATGCCAGTTGCAAAGGCCATCAAAATGGTGATTACGTATTAGGAACAAAAGGGACAAGTGTAATATCAATTACACTATTATTGTCATCATTCTAATATTAGTGGTAAGAATTTTCATCAAGGTAAGGAATATGATAGTGCTTTTGATTCATTGGAATGTAAAATCAACTATGCAGTAGTGCTTTTTCTTTTTAATTTGCAGCAACCAATCAAACTTGAAAAGGATGCAAGTATGGTATGGGTTGCAAGACATTAAGCCAATTTGTTACCATTGAAAGGTATTTTCTAAATCCGTAAGAGATTACTTGTAGACAAAGAAGTGTTTGCACTTGTTAAGAAATGAAAACATTATTTGCAGGGAAAGGAAACGATTGTTTATATTGACCATAAGCCACTTCAATATTTGCAAGAAAAAGTAAATTGCAATATGAAATACATGACAAATGAAGAATTTGATAACCACATTTACCAAGAACAAGTAGATGTTCCTCAACTCATTACAAAAATGAAATAAGAAATTATGAAGAGAACATGAATAGATATGTAGTGCCCTTAGGCAATTTTTTTGTATGTATGAAAAAGATATGAAAATAAATGGTTGATGGCCCTAGCCATTGGGAATCCCTAAGGCATTGCAAATTATGAATAATGAAATTATTTGGATGAAATGGCAGGAGAAATGCTATTTATTTATACACAATTTTTACACATAAAAAGAGGATAGGCCAACTCAGTCAAGGCATGTAGCACAATATAATATAATGTTAACCTTACATATGTAGTCTACTTAATGAGAGTGGTCTTACTAATACATGTAGGTCCCATTCTAGGTACAAGGTGCCAAAAATAAGATAAAAGATAGCCCAAAAGCTGCATCAGATTTTGGTAACTCAATGGGACCCATAGGAAAGACGTGCAAGTTAAAGATTACAATCTCCAACAACAAATGAATGAGAATTTCTCTAACAGTTTGAATTCATGATCAAGTATAAAAAAGGAAGCAGAAATGTAATGGTAGATATGCCATCTAGGTCATCAATTTCAAAGCAAATTTCAGTCTAGGTAGTAGTTTCACAACTTGAGCTTTCCACAAAAGAGGCTTGTGAGGAAGGATATGCACAAGATGTAGATTTTGGGGAGATATATTAGTGTTTGAAGACAAGGAGAATGGATGACAAAAATCATGGTTCAAAAACTTGGTGAGTAACCTGCCGAAACAGTTATTCATGAGTGGGCACAAGAAGTCACTCAAAAAAACTTTCTACAGAGCTTCCAGCAAATACTTGCTTGGAAACTAATAAGTTCCAACTAGTTTGTGTAGAAAACTTGCATGCTGTTAGAAAAAAAGGCTGTGGCAGAAAACACACAAAAACCTCATTTTTTTCATTTTGTCATTTTATGTTATTATGCCTTTGACTCTTTTGACAACATTACATTGATTTATCAGTTGGTTAAATGCAAAATAAAAAATGGCATGCGTCATGAAGGTACTTGAATCCCTACAGTTGCAAAGGTCTAATTTGGGTTTGGTGGTAAGGATGTTGCCCTTTGACCTCATGTGGGCTACTGCTCACATGCCTTCACCCTAGTTTTAAAATACAAAAAAATGAAAATTGTTTTGGGTGGTGCAGGACGGAAAAGTAACCTTTTATTCCCTTTGTTTGGCTTGATACAACAAAAACAACATTTTTCCCTATTTTTTTGAATATTATAGCATTTTTCAGTTTCCCCAAACTTTCCCAAATAATCGAGTTCCACATACCTTTGAATCCCTAAGTCAATCTTGGTTCCTAGTGATTCTACTTTGATCAAAGTAGAATTATGTGTTCTCTAAATTCATTGTTTATGCTTCTCATACATTATTTAAGTTAATTTTACAAATTTATGTGATTTTTAATGTGTTGAATCCTAGGTCTAAGTAAAATTTTAGGCCTTTTGAATTGCCGAGTCAAGGTTTTGAACTATCATGAAAAAGAGTTGATTTCTACCTCAAAGATGGGCTACCTCACAAATTGAAAAAACTATTTTTTCCAAAGAGGAAGGAAGTCTTCTAAAGACGAGGGAAGCACATACTTTAATAATTTAGGTCATTTTGGTGTTGGTAAAACCATAGTTGGAAAAATCGCCGAGCACTTGCAGGTTTTTTCAAAAAACAAGTACTCACTATTTAATCATGGGGGTAGACAAGATGAGTTTTTGATGAGTGGTGATTGTAAAAAGTGACAAGTACTCAACTTGCTAAGGAAACTCATGGGGATGCGTATTTGATGTGCTGCCATGGTTTGGATGCATTTTTACATTCTTTTTGCCTATTTAACCCTGGATGCCATAGCTAGTCTTCACATAGCAAAATTATCCTTGAGAGCAAGCTGTTTTTTGTCTTTTTAAAAATTATGAAAATGGCATCCACTATGAAGATTTGTTTGGTTTCAAAGATCTTCACTTGGTCTTGGTGGTGGAGGCTTTGCCTATCACCCTTGCCCTGTACCACAAAAGGGAATATACCTGGTGTATTGCCCTTGGACTTGTGGTGGGCCTTGCCATAAGACTTGATGGGGGCACTGCCTCAAGTTTCCGGTTCTAAAAATTTATGTTTTACCTTTTTTAGACATTTAAGTATTTTTTAAGTTACTAAGTTTTTGCCAAGTCAAAATTTTTTGTTAGTTTGCAAACTATGGGTAAAACCATGGCTCATTTTCAAAAGTGTGTGTATTGGACCAAAATGCAAGAAGGTTAAATCCGCTAGAGAATGTAATTTATATTGCAAAACCTAAAGATATAAAAGAATGATTGCACATGGCTCCGGCTATGCCTATTAGGCTATTGGAGATCATAACTATGCGTTTTGTGGGAGCTTTACCCATTTCTATGCATGGTCCCAATCATTTGTATGTTGTAGATGGATTCAACAAGATGTCTGTAAGATTCTCCCAACTGATGTGAATTTTCCCAGTTTCACTTCACTGGCAATTCGTCAAACAGCTAGACATTTGAAATAGTATGCATTCCCAGGTCTGGTTTTGTTTGATAATGGTTTGACACAAAGTTTCCAGATAATGGTTTGACACAAAGTTTCCAGCTATCAAGTTTGTCAACAAAACTTATTTGCAAATATAGATATTTGATTCTAATAGCAGTGGTGACTCAGACATAAGATATTCTGAAAATAAGCATCATACATGCTGAATATGACTGAATTTAAATATTATTACTGAGTATAGACATAGATTTTTTAACAGAATGCTGACCTCTTCTTATATTTCCAAATTCTGGCCATAGGGTGAGCAGTTGCCAATTGTCTCCTGGTCGCTGCTTTAACACATACAGATTTTGACTTCTACGAGTCAATAAGATAGTGTGGCACCATAAGAGATAGCTGCGGCTTGTCTGGAAAGCATTCGGCCATTACACAAAATCGTTCCCTTTGGATGATACTCACGTCTCCATTGCATATCAATGATTATGATTAATTTCTTATAATCTTCGACTCCCTAAATGTCAATTTCCTCCACGCCTACAAAATAGACTGCCGCTAAGTGTTTGAAGGTTTGACCAGCCAGGAATTCGATGCAAAAAGATAGTCAACTAACTCCTTTATACTCCTAAACCCATTATCCAGCTTGAATTGCTTGAGTGTGATGTGGCCAAGACATTCATAGGGTGGCAGCACTAAAGGCAGCTGTGTTGGAATTAATGGACCCAATTTCTAAGAAAAGACACTTATGTTTAACCCATGTTGAATGGAAGAGCAATTTAAAGACCAAGTATACTCCTTCGAATCCCTTTTAAAAGACTCGTGCATGGGATTAGCAAAATAATATTTATGAACCAGGCGCGATGCCCTTCAATGTGCGACTCCTATAGCTGCGGTGGCTTTAATAACCATTCAAACCTATTCAACGTCTCCGATTAAAATCAACTTCTACAAGTAATATGACTGGGGGAGGAAGCTCACTTCATGAATTATAAATTTATAAGTGCAGGAACTTATTATTAAGATTTCCTTTATTGGATATAATTTGCAAGCCAATATTCAATCATGAACAAAGCCAATAAGAATACCATATATTCAAATGAACTATAATCCCCATACTTCATTTTGATATTGCTCCATATAAAATTTGGAAATACTCCAATTAAAACCCCCAAATGATGAATAACCTGAACCTTTGACTCTGATAGCAAACCAAATCTCTAAAATTTGTCTTTGTAGAAGACTTCACTCACAATGAAGCCCAACTGTGAAGTCTGAAATGAATTCACCCAATAGATGAATTAGGTTTTTGTCCAACCCACCTGCTGAAGGGTTTTCGTTTTCGAGTCTCCTAAAAGTTGTGCTCTCAAAATTGCTTCCAATAATAAATTTTCACAAGATGAATAATTCATTTTTTCCTTGCCTTTTATACTTCACCCCTTTATTAAATATTTTGCCTTTGTAAAGTAGCTTTTTTTAATATTTGAGCATATTATTTAATAAAGTCACTTTAACATTTAATTAATTAAGTATAAATGTCTAAAATATTATTTCTGGACAATTTAATATTTAATTAATTAAGTTAACTCGGTGGTGACTATTCGAAAATCAGGGATATTATAGTCCTCCCTTCTTGGCATTGCTTTCCCTCAAGCAATTGCAAACTAGGATGCTGCAATATCTATTCTCCTTCCCACGTAGCATCCTCAAAAGGAAAATCTCTCCACTTGATCAAATACTCCTTAATCACCCTATTTCTCAGCCTACACTCCCTCACATCCAAGATAGCATCAGGCACCAAAACCAACTTGCTCTCCTCATCTAATGGTGGAAGCTTTGGAGATGGAGTAGTGTGCTACCCAATCGCCAATTTGAGGCAAGTTACATGAACCACGTTGTGAATTTTGCTACCAGTAGGCAACTCAAGCTCATATGCTACCTCTCCAACTCTCCTCACAATCTTGTAAGCCCCATAAAATTGAGGCTTCAGTTTTTCCGCACCACTTCTTTTCAATGTAAATTGCCTATATGGCTGTAGGCACAAGAAAACTAGATAACCAACCTCAAAAGTTCTCTCAATTTTGTGCTTATCTGCGTATGTCTTTTGCTGATTTTGATCGCAATGCAAATTTTCCTTAAGTTCCTTAAGGATGTCTTGGCTATCCTGCATCAATTCTCTCGCCTTGGGGGCTCTACTGTGATCATGATAAGTGTACCAAAGACATAGCATCATACCTATACAAAGCCCTTAGCAGCAACATACCTATCAACATGTGGTAGGTAATATTATAACAATGTTCCCCTAAATATAGCCATTTGATCTAGGCCTTTTGCTGCCCTGCTACATAATTATGCAAATATCCTTCCACCCACTTATTTACAATCTCTATCTGACCGTTTGTCTATGTATGGTAATTGGTGCTTGGAGACAACTTGGTGCCAATCTATCTGAACAACTCTTGCCAAAACACACTAAGAAATTAGCTGTCCCTATCACTGACAATGTTTTTTGGAAGCACATGAATGTTATGAAATAACTTGCACAATAGAAGAATATGATATGAAATATGCTGCAAATACTTGATAATAACTGAGAATAACAAGCCACTTCGAGGGGGCAAACCTCCAAATATCTCTAATGAGAACACACTTCACAACTTGATGATGAAATAAGACTCTCAACCTCCTATATATACCTATTTATGCCAAGGATATCACCTAGGCCGACTTAGACACACCTATATAAGACTTAGGCCGACCTTAACAACTAAATAACAATATACTAATGATAATATGACTTAATAGAGAGTTAAGATAGCCACAAGCCACTATTCATAACCCGATGTACAATAATATTAAGGGCGTAGCATGCCCCCTTCTTCAAAGAAGCATTGTCCTCAATGCTAATCAAGTTTGGAAACTTTTGAATGAACTCCTTGTCTTCCCATGTGGCATCTTCAACTGGTAAATTCTTCCATTGGATGAGATACTCAGTGATAGTTCTATTCCTCAGCTTTTTTGTGCGTGTTTGACGAATGCACTCTGGTTCCAAAATGATTCTCCCTTCTTCATCCAGCTCAGGAAGTGTTGTTTGAGTGGGAATATTGTGCCCAATTACCTTCTTCAAACAAGAAACATGAAAAACTGGATGTATCTTTGTTGTGGGTGGCAACTCAAGCTTATAGGCAACACTACCGATCTTCTGCATGATTTGGTATGGACCATAATACTTTGGCGACAACTTATTCTTTCTTTAGCAGATTTGCTTAAGGTTGCACGAAGAAGACCCAATCCCCAACTTCAAAACTTCTTTCACTACCATGTTGGTCTCTCGTTGTTTCATCTGATTTTGTGCCATGGCTAAATTCTCCTTGAGTCCCGAAAGTACTTGTTGTTGATGAAGCAAGTGGTCTTCTATCACCGAACTCTTGGGGACACCTTAATTGATGATGTGATGGAAGGAGGATGATATCCATAAAGCGCCAAAAATGGAGACATTTTTGATGAGCTATGAAAAGAAGTGTTATACCACCATTCTGCAAGTGGTAGCCAATCTACCCATGGGACTATTTCTCTGAAGTGAAACAACGTAGATATCCTTCCAAACATTTATTAACAACCTCTGTTTTCCCATCTGATTGAGGGTGGTATGAAGAGCTAAGAGCCAATTGAGTACCCAAACATGAGAATAAATCTTTCCAAAAGTGACTAGTGAAGATAGGATCACGATCACTAACAATAACTTTAGGTGTACCATGTAGCTTTTGGATATTCTCCAAAAAAGCTTTAGCCACTGCACTTGCTGTAAAAGGATGTGCTAATGCAATGAAATGTGCATATTTAGTGAGTCGATCAACCACCACCATGATGACATTATGACCTTTAGATTTGGGAAGCCCTGTGATGAAGTCCATGGATATCTCTTCCCAACGCTGGCTAGGAATAGATAAGGGTTGCAAGAGACCTAGTGTCTTAATTGTCTCCCCTTTATGCCTTTGACACACCAAACATTCAACCACAAATTTTTGAACATCACCCTTTAGCCCCTCCCAAAAGAAATCTTGCTTGACTCGATGATATGTCTTCAAAAATCCTGAATGACCACCCACTGGAGACTCATGCAACCTCTGAAGAATCATGATTTTAAGGCTGGAATTCTTGCAGAGATACAAACGCTCTTTATACCAAAGAGTATCTCCCTTCCAACAAAACTTATCTCAACTACTAGGATCACTTTTTAATTGCTCGATGAGCTTACTTGTCGCAACATCATTTTGCCACTCTGCTTTGGCTTCCTCCACCCAATTTGCTTGTAATATTGAAAGGGCACACAATAAGGCTTCATCTTTCTCATCCTTCCTTGATAGTGCATCTGCGACAATATTTTCTTTCCCTTTCTTATATACAATCTCAAAATCATATCCTAACATCTTAGTGACCCATTTTTGTTGCTCTTCAGAAGATAGTCGTTGTTCCAAAAAATATTTTAGGCTATCATGATCTGTCTTAACCTTGAAATGTCTACCCAATAGATAAGGCCGCCATTGTTTCATTGCATGGAGTATTGCTAGCATTTCCTTCTCATAAATAGGTTTTAGTAGATTCTTACCTTTTAATTGATGACTCTCAAAAGCAATTGGTCGACCTTCTTGCATAAGCACTGCTCCTATCCCATTTCCAGAAGCATCACATTCCACAATGAATTCCTTGGTGAAGTCAGAGTGGCAGTACTGGAGCTGTACACATAGCCTCCTTCAATCTCTCAAATGCTGTATTGGCAGACTGTTCCAATGAAAAGAATCCTTCTTCAATAGAGTGGTGAGAGGTGCTGCTATACTACCATAATTCTTCACAAATCTTCTATAGTACCCTGTCAATCCCAAGAATCCTCTCAGTTTCTTAATGGTTTTTGGAATAGGCCATTCCATGATAGCCTTGATTTTGTTAGGGTCCACCTTTACTCCTTCATGTGAAACTATGTGTCCCAAATACTCCACCTCTGTAAGACCAAAAGCACACTTGGATGGCTTAGCATAGAGTTTATGATCTTCAAGTATTTGTAATGCTTGGTCCACATGTTGCAAATGTTCTTCCCAAGTCTTGCTATAAATCAATATATCATCAAAGAATACTAACACAAACTTTCTCAAGAACTTCTTAAAAATGGAGTTCATCAAACTTTGGAATGTAGATGGTGCATTGGTAAGACCAAATGGCATCACCAAAAATTCATAATGACCCTCATGAGTCCGAAATGCTGTCTTACAAATATCCTCCTCCTTAATCCGAATTTGGTGATAACCAGATCTAAGATCTAACTTGGTAAAAAACATAGCTCCATTTAATTCATCTAGTAAATCATCAATGACTGGAATTGGAAACTTATCTTTAATGGTGTACATGTTGAGCACCCTATAATCTGGACACATGCGCCAAGTATCATCCTTCTTACGTACCATCACCACCGGTGAGGAGTAGGCACTTTGGCTATGCCTAATGATTCCTGCCTCTAGCATCTCTTCAACAATTTTTTCTATCTCACTCTTATGTATGTGTGGATACCTGTAAGGCCTAATGTTCGGTGGTTGGCTCCCTGGGACTAACTGTATGGCATGATCATGATCCCTCTTAGGAGGAAGTCCTTTAGGCATATCTCCAAGAACAACTGAGTGACGATCAATTATAGCTTGCAAATCTGGATGAGTGGGAGTAATAGATTGAGACTTCTAATGAACATAGTTGGGCCACAAATCCATCCACTCCTTTCTTAAGCAACTTTTGCATCTGATGAGAGCTTACCATTTGTGGAGATTTTGCCTTCAACCCCCTTAGCTCTACTAGCCTTCCATTTGATTGAAATCTCATGAATAGTTCTTGGAAGTTCATCTCAATTGTTCCTAATGTAGTAAGCCATTGTACTCCCAAAACAATATCTGCTGCACCCATGGATATCGCATACATTGGGGTATCAAGTTGATAATCTCCCATGGATAATTTAATGCTATGACACTTCCCCGAACAACTAACTGTACCACCATCTGCAATCAAAACTTGAAACTCTGGAGCTGGATATATGAAACAATTTAGACGAGTAGCTAACTTTTTGTTGATGAAATTATGAGTACTACCTGAAGCCGACAACATCAGTATCTTCGCTTAGGAACCCCACCACTTTGAGAGTTTGTGGAGCACTGAAACCCGAGAGTGCATGACAAGAAATGATTGGTTGAGAATCATGTGATTCCTCATTTGACTCCCTTTCATCTTCTAGTATGGGTTCCTCCTCTTCTTCCTCATTGGGACCTTCAATATAAAACAATTTCTTTTCACTACATTTATGTCCTCGACTGTATTTGCTATCACAATTGAAGCACAAGCCTTTTGCTCTTTTCTCTCAATTTGTTGTGGAGTCAACTTAGTAGGTTGTGTTGAATATCCTTTCTCTCTTGTCACATTAGCCCCTTGCTTCTTAGGAATCAAATATTTCTCCTCTACCCTACGTGCTAAGATAAAAGACTCATTTATGGAACTAGGGATAAACATGTGTACCTCATGTTGAATGTGATCCTTGAGACCACCCAAGAATAAGTCATTCAATTTTTCCTTCGTAATTGAATCCACCCTTAAGGATAGATTTTTGAATTGCTGAATATAATCCTTAACTGATCCTGTTTGTTGAAGCTTAGCTAGTCGGTCAATAGAAGTTGTCTGTGACGCTATTGCTATATTGTGCTTGGAGTTCCTCTGTAAAAATTGACCATGAGACGGTGAGCCCCTTTTTACCTCGATGAGTGCAAATCCAATGATACCAAATGAATTGATCTAGTTCTAAATATAAGGAAGCCATCATGACCTTTTTTCCATTGGGGATTTGGTGTACTTCAAAAAAATTCTCCATTTGGTTTATCCATGTTAGAGGATCCTTACCATCAAACTTGCGCATATCCACCTTTGGAAATAAATTCCTAGATCCCATAGGAGTACTAAAGCTTGTGTCAGTAGTAGCTGACCTAGAATTCTCACCTTGGCCGCTTGAGAACTCCTTTCTTGATTCAGCTATGTAGGTGCTTAACATGTCTCACATGTCCGACATATCTCCTCTTAGGTCAACATATCCATCTTAATTGAGGAAATTTCTTCCTTGACCTTATTGATTTCTTCATTATGAGTAATATCCTCAATTGTTTCACCATCCTTATCAGGAGTCTTCCCTGGAGTGACAGCATTCTTTTTACCCCTTGTTGCAGGCCCCGTCATGATGGAAACCACTAATGTTGAAATAAATCACACAAATGAAACTTAAATTTCTCAAATTCTTTACTGCAATCCCTTTAGTATGTCTTCAAAAACCCAATAAAAATCAGACTCCAATTCAACAAGATGTGAGATATGTAGATTCCAAAAAAATAGTGTAGAAACCCTAATTCTGCAATTCTAATTCTGATCAGCTTTCAATATGTTCTTCAAAAACCCTTTAAAAATCAGAAAAAATTAAAATATGAAAGATATGCTCTTCCCAAAATAGCCTCCAAAATTGAGAAAAACCTTGCCTCTATGGTGCCAAGATCATGCTCTGATACCACTTGTTATGAAATAACTTGCACAATAGAAGAATATGATATGAAATATGCTGCAAATACTTGATAATAACTGAGAATAACAAGCCACTTCGAGGGGGAAAACCTCCAAATATCTCTAATGAGAACACACTTCACAACTTGATGATGAAATAAGACTCTCAACCTCCTATATATACCTATTTATGCCAAGGATATCACCTAGGCCGACTTAGACACACCTATATAAGACTTAGGCCGACCTAAACAACTAAATAACAATATACTAATGATAATATGACTTAATAGAGAGTTAAGTTAGCCACAAGCCGACTATTCATAACCCGATGTACAATAATATTAAGGGCGTAGCAATGAAGCTTGAACACCTCTTGAAAAAACAAATCTGCCACCTGGGGTGCCTTGTAATAAGAAGAAATAGCAAAGAAATGTGCATGCTTCGTTAATCTGTCAACCACCACATATATGCAATCCCTACTTTGGACTTTAGGAAGACTCGTGATAAAGTCCATTGATATACTCTCCCACTTCTGCTCAGGAATCGGCAATGGTTGTAGCAAACTAGTAGGGAAGGTATGTTCTGGCTTGTTTTGCTGACAAGTCATACACTCTTTGGCGTAACGCAACACATCACTCTTGAGAGTTGAGACCCTTCCATGAGAATCTCTCCTGAATTTTCCTATACATTTGAAGAACCCGGGATGTCCTACAAGAGGCGTATCATGAAAAACTCTCATAATCTTACTCTTCAACTTAGATTTAGGCACCGAATATATCATGTCTTTGTAATAGATCACATCATCAACCACCTTATATCTGTCATCTTGAATCTTCTTGTCTATGAGCTCACATGCAAAAGCATTCTTGGAATACTCAACCACTAGGTGAGCCTTCCAATCAGCTGAAATCTCAAACATCTAGCAAAGGGTGGGTCTACAACATCTGCCACAATATTCTTTTTCCTTTGACATATTCAATGTCAAAGTCATATGCCTGAATCTTACTCACCCATTTCTGTTGAAAAACAAATAGATAGGGAAGTAAAGGTTTTTGAGGTTAGATAATAATGGTGAGTATTGCTCTAGAAATTTTGATGATTATTGTAGGCATGCAAGGATTGTTAGATAGAAAACAACTCCATATATTCCATAGCAAAATGGAGTGGGTGGTAGAGTAGATAAATAGGACTTTGGCGGATAGAGCTAGAAGCATGCTAAGTAGTGCTAAAATTTAACAATGTTTTTGGGTTGAGGCTATACACCTTGCTTGCCGCTTGGTTAATAGGTTTCCCACTTCTGATATAATTGACAAAACACCCTATGAGGTATAGATAGGTAAAAACCCATTGGTTTCTTGTTTTAAAGTTTTGTGTAGTGAGGCATATGTTTATGTTTCAAAAGAAAAATGTTCAAAGGTTGATTTTAGGGCTAACAAGTTTGTTTTTGTGGGTTATGATGAGAACATTAAGGGTTATAACTTATAAGCTTTAGAATCTTGTAGCATTGAAAATGGTATATTCTAAGGATGTTATTTTTAGGGAGCTTTGGATATTTATAAATGTTGATCACCCTCATGAAAAGTCTAACAAAATAGTGCATTTTGATATTAAGAGTGATCTGTGGGAAGATGCATATGCAAACAACAACATGATGGATAGAATGATGAAGGAGAAGGTTTAGATTTGAGTTCCAATGAGGAACAATATGAGCCTCTTGTTACACCTCTTAGAAGGTCCACTAGATAACATAATTTGGTTGAAAGTTATAGTCTTGATTATAGTTGTGTATTTACTTTATCGTGTATTTACTATGAACCTAGATTTGTGAAAGAAGCTTTGCCTTTAGATGAGCACAAGTCTTGGTTAGAGGCAATGGAAGATGAAATAAAGGCTTTGGACAAATGTAACAGATGGGATCTAGTTGAGCTATTTGAGGGGAGGAAAGCCATGGATGTGAATGGGTATTTATAAAGAAATTTAGAGCAAATAGTAAGTTGGAGTGGTACAAGGCTTAATTATTGGGTAAGGGTTACTCCTAGGTTGACGAAGTAGATTTTTTTGAGATATTTTCTCTTGTGGCTAAACTAACCTCTATTAGATTTTTTTTTTTTAATCTATTTTTGCTGCTTTTGATTTAAAGGTAGAGCAAACGGATTTAAAAGTAACTTCTATACATGGGGATCTTGATGAGGAAATATTTATGAAACATCTTGACAATTTTGTGGTGAAGGGATAGGAGCATTTGGTTTGTAGGTTAAAGTGATATTTGTATGGTTTGAAGTAGTCATTGAGAATGTGGTATCAAAAATTCGATGCTTTCAAATTGGATCATGACTTGATTAGAAGTGAGGTTGATCATTGTGTCTTTTAAACTAATTGATGATCAATTGCTAATCATTGCCCGATACATTGATGATATGTTATTTATTGGAAATGATAAGTTAATGAGTAGGGAACTTAAGGGTCAGCTATTTGTTACATTTGATATGAAAGATTTTAGGGGTTGCAAAACATACTTTGGATATAGAAATTTGTAGGAATTAGGTTAATGAGAAACTTTGGTTAAATTAAAAGTACATTGACACTATTTTGTAGCGTTTTGGCATGCAAGATTACAAACTAGTTAGCATTCCCCTACTAGTTGGCTCTATGCTCTCTCTGGAACAATGTCCTAAAATAGATGTTCTTGAAGGGATGTGGGAGAAGCCTCGTGTATACCATGGTCTACACAAGAATTGATATTGCCCAAGTAGTGGGAGTTATGAGTAGATTTATGTTTAACACTAGTAAATAATGCTAGAATTATGTCAAAGAGGGTTTTCAAATATTCATGTGGAAATTCTAACTATTTCATTTGTTATCATGGTAATGATGATGTCAACAAGATGGTTGATTTACAAGGCTTCATTGATTTTTATTAGGTTTGGGATTTGTTACTTCAATTTTGGTCGTCGCCCTTAAAAGTCTCTGCCTGTACTCTAAATTTTGCTAAGTCTAAGTATTGGTGGTATTTTCTTGGGTTTTGCTAACTTTAGTGGGCGCTGCCTAGGTTATCCTAGCTCTTTCTTTCACCACTTTCCTTTAAAACTTACTCATATTCTTGTGTAGGTGGTAGATTGTCAAGTTTTTATAACTTTTTGAAGTACTGAAGGGCGTTGAAAAATCTTGAGTCTTAGAATTCTAAGTGCTGGCGGTCCGTACCTAATGTTCTATAACCCTCTTGAAAGTCTGTTGGCGAGGGAAAGATGAAAGATTTCCTAGTACTGGTGAGTATATGATGAGTTCATAAAACATTGGCGGTTCTCGCCAAGTTTTTGTGAACCCCTTATTCTGTCGAATCAAAGAGCACAGTTCTCAAAATGGGCAAAAGCGATAAAGGTACAGGTTTCTCTAACTGCGCTGGATTCTAAGGAATTTTTCAGAACTACCAAAATGAGCACTAATAATGCAAAACTAACAGTGTAAAAATACAAAGTGCTCGTAACAGGGAAATTAATACAAGTAAATATCATTACCAAATACAAAACGTAATTGAAGCACATGCAAATACTCAAAAAGAAAACACCCAAGTATCAAAAAGCTTATATTATATTATACTGTATAGTTGGTGTTTACAAAATTTGGTAATGCGTATTACGAAATTGGGGGTTTCCAGAATAGTATTTGTAGGTACATAAAACAAACATCAACACACAGATTCCCTCCACCACTTCCTAGAGACATTCGATTTGGGTTGGTGACAATAGATTCTCATGAAATTGAGCAAATAGTCCCATATCGTTTCGCACTAGCCCCGTACGAAGGAGAGTTATTGCTTCTTCGGTAGCCTCATGTTGGGTCGCAATTGCGATGCAAATGGCGTCTCCCACAAGTCTAGGCTTGGGAAAATGATTGAGCCCTCCAATGGCAATGTTCACTCTATGTAGGTACTTAGGCCTAACCAGGCGTTCTATTGCCCTTATTCCCCAATCATGTCGCCTGAAAGTATGAACCACATTGTAAATAAAGTGCTCCAAGAGTTCATGGTTATGCACATGAACTTGTTTCAGGAATCTCTTTCTCAGGATATTGTGTAGTACTTCTTCCTCTACTTCACTCTGAATGGCAAAGACCTCCCTCAACTAATCTGGTAGTAGCCTGAAGAAAGGGCTACACTCAACTTCTTCAATCGTGTATGAAGTCATTCATTGAAACGACATCACTCTGCACAATTGCCATTTTTAGGTTGTCGTTTGAATTGGCTAAGTATGGCTATTTCTAGTGATTTTATAGAAATTAAGGGAGGCAAATCTGAGTTGGATCTCATTGGGACTTGTTGTGACCATTTCACACATCGCCCCATTGCAAATGGGGACCCCCTTGTTTTCGCTTTTTGCCTCGGTGTTGCAGTTGCATGTCACTTGTCTTTTTACAATGAGGTCATCATTTTGAGGGTTCCAAGTCAGTCAGTTTGCCGAGAGTCATCTGAGCTGAGTCAGTAGTTCATGCTTGAATCAGTGCGTAGACGTCATGGAAGCGCTCAGAAGGCCCAAGAGACGAAGATCGACTGTGAATTCGGCCAATCCTGAGACTTCCTACTTTTTAGGGAAAGTTGCTTTTTCGATTTTTCATTTTTAGCATTTTTGGACCAAACAGGGTTCCCTATTTTTTAGGGTTGCTTTTTCTATTTTTGGAAAGTTTCTATTTTTGGAAAGTTTCTATTATTAGAAGGGTCCCGAGTTCTGAAAACGCACTCAGAAGTTCGAAAAACTCAATAGAACTCTCAGAAAATCGAAATGAAAATTTGAAATTTTTTCGAAAAATCTGGAAAAAACAAGGAAAAAGCATGAAAATCAGACCAAAAACGTTCAAAAATCTGAAAAAACCAGTCAAAACCAGTTCAAGATCCATCAGATCTGAGGATGAAATCATAAAAAAATCAGTTCTTAAATGGTGAAATTTGTGAAAAATCTGTTCAAGTCTAGAAAATTCGCCATGGAAGAAGGATGAAGGAAGGTGTATGAAGGTCTGGAAGGTCAAGAAGTTCAGCAGCTAAGAAGGATATCCAATGAAGTCTTGAAGTCCGCCCAGCACTTGGGAAGCATATCCCTGCATCTTGAGGCAACATCCTTGCATCTCATGAAGTCCGCCCAGCACATCCTAATGACCTTTGAAGTCCGCCATTCTCAAGAAGGGATGTCCAAAAGGGTCATGAAGTCCGCCCTGCATGTCCATGCATCTTATAAAATCCGCCATCTTCCAAGAAGGACATCCTTGGACCATCTAAAGTCCGCCCTGCACATCCTAAAGGTCTTGGAAGTCAGCCATATGCCAAGAGGTTCGTCCTAAAAGGTCTTGAAGTCCGCCATATGTTGGAAGACACATCCTTGCATGCTCTAAAGTCCGCCATCCTCATCCTTGACCCTTCCAAAGTCCGCCTAGACATATAAAGTGAGGAAAAATAAATTTTTTTCAAGTGTTGGTACCCAGCCAAGGGCAATTTCGAAATTTTGCCTAAGAGTAAGAGCTTAAAGGGGTAAAAAAATGATTTTTTTTGACTAAGTGTTGTGATATTTCCAAAGGAACAAATGCTAAAGTGTTGAGGAAGTCTGCCCTAGGAATGAAGGACATTCATGGTGTCCGTCCAAAAGAGCTATAAAGTCCGCCATGCACTTGGAGGAGGTTAGCAAGGTGCTAAAGAAGTTCATGATGCTCGTCCAAGATGTCAAAGAAGTTCGCCTAGACACATTAAGAGGATTAAATAATGATTTTTTGGCTAAGTGTTAATGCCAAGTCCAAAGGAAAGTTTGAAAATTCGCCTAAGTATAGAGGCTAAAAGATGAAGAAAATGAAGACGTTGGCTAGGAAGTATGACGCTTTCGAGAGGTCAAATGCCAAGTTTGAAAGGACATGTGCTAAAGAGGATTGGGACGTGACAAGAAATAAAACGAAGTGTGCCTAGCACAAAAGATGGAAAAGAAATTAAATTTGCCTAAGTATGGAGAAAATGCGAAGAAATTGACAACTTTTGACGAAGAAAAATGCGCAAGGCAGGGAGAAACGAAGGATCGTCCTTGGCCAGAAGGAGGAAGAATTTATCAAGTGTCAAAGAAATTCACCCGATGAAGACATCCAGACAAGGATTTTGCCTAGAAAAATTCAACTGAGCAAGAGAAAATTTGATTTTGGCAAAACAAAATAGGCTCAGTGCAAGAGAAAAGTTGGCTATGGCAAATAAAAACAGGGATTTGGCATAGAATTTGTTGACGGAATGGCTTGAATTTTGGTTTGGCTAGACGAAATTGAGGATAAAATTGGAAAATACACTCTTAGCCAAGAAAAACGAAGAGAAAATCGAAATAGCCATGGGTCGAAGACGAACGGGTTGGAATTAATTAAAATATTTTTAATATTTTAATAATTTTTATTTCAACTGCTTGGAAATTTAAAAATGCCTTGGACAAGATTGAATTCGCCAGACGATGTTTTGGAGGAAAATAATTTGTGCCAGCTAGAGATAAAATCCGATGGGCAAAAAATTAAATTTACCGTGACTTCAGGAGAGAGAGTGTTAAAAATTTAACTTCGGAGCTAGAATTTAGGAGAGAGAAAATCTGAATTTGTTTATTTTATTTCTTGCAGGTGGATGACGACACGAGGCGAATCTTCAAAGAAGAAGCAATGGCGTGGAATGGTGGCAAGTCTGCTTCAAGCCAAATGGAGCGAGGGAAAAAGGATGGGACGACACAAGAAAGTTTGACTTTTCTGAAACAGAGCATGTCCAAACCTTTACAAAGTCCGACTTTGCTCCATAAGATCCGCCAAGTACAATGGCAAACATGATGCAAAGTCCGACCTAGACCAAGAAAAGAAATGTCAAAGTGTTGAGAAGGTTCGCCAAGCATAAAGAAATGATGGCAAAACCACTAGCAAATCCGACTTTGCTCAACTGAGAAATGGCACAAGCATGATAAAGTTCGACTTCTCCCTAGAAATGTTTGTCCAAAGTGGCTTGAAGTCTGACTTAGGCCGAGAGAGAAAACGTCCAAGCTCATATGAAGTCCGCCCAAGGAGAGGACGAGAAAATTGGCTAGAAGAATTCACTAAGTGTTGGACGGAAAACAGGAAGGGTGAAGAGGAAAATAAAGAGGAAGTGAATAAAATTCTTGTCCAGGGATGGAATTTGTCCTACATAGCACAAGCCAGATTCAGAATTGAAGGCAAATCCACAGGCAAAGTTCGTTCGAGCATGGTGTTGAATGATCCAGATGATGTTACAAAATGAACCTGAATAGCCAAAATTTGGCTAAGTCTAGGAAATACTTCACAGAGGAAATTCCAATTTCCTCCATTGTGGCGAAAGCACAAAGGCATTCTTCTCCAAATTCTAGACACTTGAAAGGAATCCAAGATCAAAGTTAGGAAGGAACAAGCACAACGGACAGAGTCATCGGCAGGGAAAATATTCTAAGGCAAGCGTGTGGAAGAAAAACGAAGCAACCAAGGAAGACATCCAGCACGCTGAGGTGGCGCCTCGTCATCTTCCAACCAATCAAATTGTTCCAAATCAACATATAACAACTTTCTATTTTATTGTTGATTTATATTTAGCAAAAGGGACAAGTGTCCTCAAATGAAATTTCTCATTGGTCGAAAGTGACAAACCCTAATTAGGGTTTTATTTTGTAATCTCGGCCGTTGATTTGAAATCAATCTTGGCCATTGAATTGTAATTGGGGAGCCTATAAATTGAGCTCGCCCCCTCATTTGTAAGGTGTGGAGACAATTATGTATATTGTCGCATTGAGACTATTTTGAATGATAAAAGCTCTTGAGCATGATTTGCCTTGAATCACTTCTTATTGTTGAATAGTAAGCGAGGTTACATATTATCTTCCGCCATAGATTAGAATTAAAGTTAGATTAAGTAGAATTTGCTTTTGAAAGTTGTTAATTGAATGAGAGATTGATCGTATTGACTCAATGGTGAAGTGTAGCTCATACTTTTTTCGAATGGATGATTTGCATTCGATTTGTAAAGTTAGCCTGAGCTCTTAAACGTGGAAGCTTAACTTCAACCTCATTCGAGGTGTGAAAACTATTCTCACAAACCCCTTGAAGATTGCACCCATTTTGCGTATGTTGTCCAACAGGAGGCGAAACAAAATGTGGTTTATTTCCCTTCACCGAGTCCTTACTGTCTCTTGAGTTCTTAGGCTTAGACTAGATTCTCTAAACCCTATTCTTTTTGCCATTTTTTTGAGATCCACAATTGAAAGTCCTAATTGAGAACCTATAAAGATAAATTTCCTAAGTCCCTAGCTTGTGCAGACTTTCTACGTAAGTCCCCTTGTTTATTACCAGCATTATCACAACGACCATTGAGCTTATCCACACGTCGAGACCCGACTAAAGAAACCTTGGAATCGCCTATGCGGTGGTTTTTCAAGAGAGGATAGAGTGTCTTTGGACATTTTTATTCTGATGTTTGGTGAATGATAAAACACTCATCAACAGGACTTAGCAACTGAAAAGACTGTGAGGTGGAATTAGATTAATGCTGATGTGATGAGGATTAATTTAAATTTCCAAGTTCTTTCTGTCTTGATGGTTTGCGCGTGTGAGCATGCCTTAGCATAGATTGTTCATTTAATGTAGCACCTAGGAACTATACCAATAGCAAATCCAATTGCCACGGGGCAAGATTCTGATCAAGAAATGTTTGGGTGACTGTCGAAGATTGCATTAATTAAAAATGTAATCATGACTACCCTTGACCATTAATGCAATTTTATTCATTAATTTCTAGGATGGTGTTGGTGTACGTTTTATCATCCACCGAACACTTCAAAATAAAATGTCCAAAGACACTCTATCCTCTCTTGAACAAAGTCACCGCATATGCTAAGATTGCGAGAAGATCATATGGCAACTCCAAGGTTTCTTTTGTCAGGTCATGACATGTGGATAAGCTCAATGGGCGTTGCGATTTGTTGGTAATACACAAAGGGATTTACGTTAAGGAATTTCTCACAAGTTTGGGACTTAGACGGATTTATCATTAAAGGATTCTTCGTTGGGACTTTCAGTTTGGATCTCAAAAGAAGGCAAAAGGATAAGGGTTTAGAGAATCTAATGTACGCCTAGGAATTCAAGAGATAGTAAAGATCAGGTGAAACGAGTAACCACGCTTTGTTTCGCCTCCCTGGGACTACGCAAAGTGGGTGCAATCTTCAAAGGGTGTGATTATAATTTTCATGCCTTGAATAAGACCAAAGTTAAGCATCCACAATCACAAGCTTAGGCTAACTTTACGCATCGAATGAAAATCATCCATCCGAAGAAAGTATGAGCAATATTTCACCATTAATCTATACGATCAAATCTTGCATTCACTCAACAACATTCAAAGAAAATTCTACTTAATTGTAATCTAACTCTAATCTATGGTAGAAGAAGTTATGCAACCTTGCTCACTACTTGACAATAAAAGTGATTCAAAGCAAATCATGCATAAGAGCTTTTATTATTGGAAATAGTCTAATGCAACAATTTCATACACTGTCTCCACACAAATGAAAGTGAGAAATCACAAGTTTATATAGAGTTTTCATAATGAAATGAAAGGCCAAGATTAAAACAACATCAACGACCAAGATTAATACAACTCAACCCTAATTAGGGTTGCCCGAAATAACATCACTGAACACCCAGTAAACAAGTAGTAAACAAGCAATGAGGTGGCAGTTGGAGCTATCTTCAAGGGAAGGCATCCCTATCCTCCTGCGCAGCATTGTGCTCAACGAATCTGGACATGATCATGACGACTTCCTCCATCGTGACTGGCGGCAGCATGCTTATCCTAAATTCAAGCTCGTCCAAATCCTTAGCACATCTGGCGAAGGTGTTCTCCCAATCCATTTTTTGTCTCACAAAATCATCTCGGATGGACAAGAGGTTCACCACTTTTGTGAAATCCTGCCTCATAATTGATCCAGTAGTAGAGAAGAAAACTTCCTGAACCTTATGCTTCAACCTTTCCAGCTGCATGTCATTTTCTTGGACAATCTCTTTGTCAAACACATCTGCAACTATCATATAAATCTTCCTCCGGATTTCTTTAACTTGCTCCTCAACTCTAAGCCCATCTGCCTTTACCTTCTCCAAAACCTCGCTCTGTATTCTCATTGCCCAAAACCAATGATGAAAATCATAAGTTGCTCCCGCAACAATCACCTTTCCCTTGACCAATTCTTTCTTTGGAATGCCCTTCAGTATTTTGAGGCATGGAATGAGCCTCTCTTGAATATTTGGGAGGTTTTCCCAAGTTTCCGCCATGTTAGCCAATCTGGAAAGGAAAGAAGAAGTCTATCCGTAAGCAAGCATCAATCTCTCCATGAACAAAGCCGCTTCCATGCCCTTGCTTGCCATCCATTCCTGGGCCTCCTTGGCCATGACCATTCCTTCTTCCACATCCTTGGCCATCTCCTGCGAGGAAGTGAGAAGAGGAGGAGCTACTGCATAACCTTGATTGAGTGGTTGGGTTAGATGCCGTATATACTCCTTCAGGCGCTTGACCTCCCTTTTGTACTCTTTTTTTTCGCCACTTCCTTTTCCAATCTCGCCTTGATAGTTGAGACAGAGTTATTCAGTTCTTCCACCTCCTGGTCTTTTGTTGTTGGGCCAAGGTCTATAGTAGTTATGGCATATTCCTGGGGAGTGATCTCATCTTGTACTTTATCAACTGTTGGTATTGCAATTTGTATGGAATGGTCGCCGGCTTCGTCCCTCTGAATCATGGAAAACTTCTTGGCAGGCTTCTTAGTAGCAACCTGTTCCAACCTCGCCAAAAAATCCGCAGTATCATCTTCTTCTTGGACCTCAACTGGTGCCTGAATTTTCATCCTCTCCTTTAGCCAATCCGGAATGGTAGGCTGCTCAATACTATCTTCCTCCTGAATGTTCCCTTCATTTGGAATATCCAAAACTCCTTTGAGGGCGGAAATCATTCCCTCTTCGAAATCATCATTTTGGACTTCCATTTCATTATCCGAACCAGTATTTCTATGCCCGTAGGAGATGGGGGCTCATCGTCATCCAATTGGATTGACTCATTGTTCTTTTCCTAAACTGCAAAAGGTCTCATCATCTCAGTCAAGTATTCGTCTGCGGTAGCTACTAGCTCGTCAATGTTCCTTGACGCCTCAGAACGAGATGGCTCCATCCTCTGTCGCTTTGGAGCAAGTTCTATGCTTGCAACTACTTCTTTCCTCTTCTCGCCAATCTCAACTAAATCATCATTGTGGGATGCACTAGCATTGGAGGAGTATGACTCCGTCTCGCTCAGCAAATCATACGTGAGCATTATTCTTTTCTGCCTCAACTCCTGGACCTGATGGTCGACCCACCACTGAGAATACTTAATCATTGGTCTCATCAATGTAGCCAAGTTTGAATGCTCGGGCTCTGACCACTTCATGGAAGGGAGAGGTTGGCTCTTATCGAAGCTCGGCTGGACATAATTCCCGTCGTCTTGCAACTGATCGGGCACCCGACAAAGTTCGGTTGCTCTTATCAAATCCAGTGGCACCCTAGACCATAACCTCTTCCTGACTTCATACTCGTCAGCTGTATTTGCCCAAAAGTCCTCCAGGTCTACTCTGTGTTTGTATCTTCTCCCATCCACGGTCCGAATGTGATGATGTGGGTCAAAATTGGCCCTGGACCTATAAACTGTGAACGGGTACCATTGAATTTCTAGCCTAGCGCTCTCGGCTACTTGTGCTGACGGACAGGACTCCAACATATTCCCAATAAAGAATGGAAAAGTAATAGCCGCCTTCTTACTTGGCCTCCAGCTGTTTTGATACTCTTCCAGCTGTCTTAGGACTTCTAGCAAAATCATCCAATTAGTAGGATAGATAGGAAGCTTATAAGGACTTCCAGTGAATCCCGGGATCCTGACATATGTAAACTTTGGAAACTAGATAAACCAGGATCCATACCTACTGATTAAACTCTTAGCTTCATGACTCAATCTTTGGTGAGTTCCTCCTTGAAGTATTCTCCTGATATACGTAAGGAAAGCATCATGCACCCGCCTAAAATGGGATTTCTCCCTGAGTTGAAGTTGCGGGTAGCAATCATAGGACTTGAGTTCATTCTCACCATTGCCAACTTTGCCCTTGCATATAAGTCCTGAGTATCTGTACGTTTTGGCTAACAAATAGACGACATATGAACTCATGTGGAAAGACTTGGTCTTTTTAAGATTGACTAACTGCTCATGGAGATTGTCGCTTATCACTCAAGACCAGTTGAACATCCTCATGCCGGAAGTGATCTCATCTATAAAATAATACATCCATGTCTCAAAATATGCGCCTTGTGGATTGCGGCTATCCTGTTCAGCATCAAAATGATATCTCCATAATCCTCCTTAAAGTCTGTCCGATGCAAATTCTTAGGCATCTTCTTTGTGGATGGTCTAGGCTTCTCCAACCATGATTTATTAATATTGGTGGCGCGCAATTCAGACTGGCTATCATATAATCTCTTGGCGTCCTCCTTGGTCTTATAAACGGTCCGGTGATGTGTTGGGATGCCAAACGCCTCCTGGATTGCCACTTCGGCAAGGTGAGCTAGAATCCTTTCGTCAGGTGCCACAATTTGTCTCTCCTGCACATCATAATGAATGGTGCATTCTACCATCAACTTGGCACATTCTATTGTGAAATATGTGAACCAAATTTTTCTTGAAGATTTACACACATAACCAGCACTAGCCAACTTGATTAGCATTAGCTCCAAATAGGAAAACAAACTTGAAAGAACTCACACCAAGAATGCACACTCAATCCCAAGGAAGGATAGGTGTTGTCATATGGCGGAGGAGCTAATTGAAAAAGTACTTGAATTTAACAAACTCAAAGTCAAGAATGTGCACACAAGATCCCACTGAGGGCGAGGTGCTAACATATGATGGAGTGATTACTTAGAATTGAAACTAGTAGGTGGATAACTAGCCATGAAGCTACAACAATCTAATTCATCCGCTACGGCGGGCATCCATAGAATAGTGGGGATTCACCACTTGAGAGTGGGTACAATGATATAGCAAGTTCTTTCTCCGCATTGGCGGTAAACCGTCTAGGGGTAATTTGTTGGCGTTTAAATTCGCACCTCTGGAATGCGGATTTGAAAACGGACAGCTATGCACAGATAAACTGCTCTTCAAATTAGGAGGGGAAGCTCCCTCTTGCTGATGGTGTTTGAAAGAAAGTAAACTAAAACTAAGTTGCCTATCTTTTTGGATCAGCTTAGAGCACAAGGTTTTTTAAACACAAACGCCCGCAGCTGAGATTTTCTGATAAGAAGTTCAACTATGACTACAAACTAAAGGCGTTTCCTAACCTCTCAAGTAATAGCAGAGCAAGAGAAGTTAGAAATTAACAAGGTAGATTTTCTGACAAAAATACTTTAACAATCTCTCTCCCAACAAACACCTACACACTTCACTGTAAGCTGAAATAAAGATCATAAAAGCATAACATAGATAACGGAAATCTGAGATTTTAGACCAAGGCAAAAGAGGCTCATGATTTTATTACTCAAATCTCTGAAACAAAACTCCCTTCTAGCATGCCTTGAACAAGAAATTCCAGCTAAGGAGGCTTGCAAACTTATTCTTAACACAATAGAAAACAGCAATCTCACTAACTCCTTGTTGGCTAAAGAGGCTCAACAATTTGCTTATCACAACACAAATGAACAATATTGGAGCAACAAATAGAAGGCACAATAGGCTGATAGTTTTGTTCTCCTTGCTTACGGTTAAAATAATAAATGACAAGGCTCTTATTTATAGAAAGAATGTAGGAACTAAAATCTCCTTGCTTTCCTGATCTAGGGCTTAACCGACCAAGCAAGCTTGTGCCACTAAATCTGAAGAAAACCCTAAAAAGCAGAAAAAGCGAGAGCCAACTATTGTCTCTTATCTTCTTTCTGTATCCTCAAAAAGACGGACAGGATTATTCAAGGTATAGAAAAGCGGAAAAGAAAAGCTTCTAGAAAGAGCTGCTTTAGCTCGATCACATCCGCTAGGAAGTCTGAGATTGTGTCCCGGTTCGGTGCATCTATGCCATCAACAGCAAAACACCGCTTTTCAAGAATATCTTCAGCATCTGCAATAGATCTCTGGAAATCTTCAATCTCATTGGCCGCTTTGTTGAACTTTGCTGACATCACTGAAATATGACCTATCTTTCCGCCAACTGGATTGCAACTATGAACAACATTTTGGAACTGATTTTGCACCTCCTCAAGTCTAACATAGGAACCATCTTCAAGACTGTACTGAGAGGGGATCTCTATGACAAATTCGCTGATGAAAAGGAGAGCTTCAACCACCCTTTGTCTATAGGTGATGAATTCTTCGGATATCCTTTCATAAGTTTTAACTTTGAAAACATGGCGCTCTCTCCAAGCAAGGATTTGCCTTTTGTGCTCCTTTGAAACCGCTGAACCGTAGGCTGTGTCTAAATCAGCAATGATAATCTCATGCCTGGGTTTTACTTCAGCCAATGTTTGTTCAAATCCTTGGATGCTTTGACGAAGATTATGAGCATTCTCTCTCAACTGGAACATCCGAGCCAAGATCTCCTTTCCTCTGACAATGAAGCTCTCGATCCACTCCTGAGTCTCTTTCCCACATATGACCAGCTGTCTTAACTGATGATGATCAGCTGGTGTCTCTAAGACCTGGGGCAGCAACTGAGTTGCTTGCGAAGAACCACGAGCAAGGTTAGAAATGAAAAGCTTAAGCTGCTGATTTTCAGCCTTGAGGGCTGCCTTATCTTCTCCGTCTTTAAGCACTCTTTCATGAAGGATTTCAGATACAACTTTGAAGAGACTCAAATCTGCATGTCTGGTATTTCTACCAAGATTAGCCTTGACTATGACAAAATCATCCATGTTTACCTCATCCCTATTCTTATTTTCCGGGGGCACTGCAGTCTCTATGACAATCTCGTTATCAGGATTCCTATCAAAATGAACTTGTTTCTTTGCCTTCTTCTTAGGAGGTTCCTGATAGATGTTATCGAGATCATCAACACTCACTTGATATGAAGGCCTTCTCCTAACCCTTCCTAAGGAGTTCTCAAGCCAAGACACTGTAGTATCTTTACTAACTTCCTCAGGAGGTACTGCTGCAATCTCTTCATCATCTTCGATATCAAGATCAATGTGAATTGGTGACAAACCCGTCAAAGGTACAGGAACATGTGTTGAAGGTGGCTCCTCTGCTTCATTCTGAGGTATGAGCTCGTCAAGAGGAACTTCTGAATCTACTCTAGGCTGTTCCTGTATGACTATGCCTGAGAAATCCAACCTTCTTTTTACGTTTTTATTCGATCTACTGCCTTTGACGCCGTCTTGAGACTGACTTTTACCCTTTCCTTTTGACTGTGCTGTAGAAGAAGAGGGAATTATCCTTGGCGGCTCTGCTACTGGAATAGAGTTCTTCCTTTTAAGCACTAAGAAAACCTTACTATACTCAATGACTTGTCTTGTTCTGTCTTCAACTGAAAGAGATTCCTTGTTTGCCCAATTAACTTGCGGAAGAGGCTGATCCTCGATTCTTTTCTGAGTGTACATTGGTAGAAGCACATCTTCATCATCATCGGAGAGCCCTTCTATATCTTCATTCAAACAGTCTTTCATCTGATGGAGAGTTAGCCTGCTGTAGCTACGCCTTCGCACTTCAAACTCATCTGCACAGTTAGCCCAAAAATCTTCAAGTGCGGGTATGTGATTGTAGTTCTTCTCCAACCGGCCAGCGTAGACACCATGAGGATCAAATGACCGCCTCTCACTGTAGGATTTTAGACCAAATTTATCTAACTCTTCTCCAATTGTCTTGGCATCTGTAGCAGTCCTGCATGTATAAATACCCAACCCTAATGGAAAATGAAGAGAGGGTTTCTTTCTATTTCTCAAGACTGTATGAACATCGTGAGCTTGCCTCAAGAATTCCATGAAGATGACCTCGTCTGACGGATACCTTGGCAACATGAGCGGGGCACCTGAATAACCATAAACCCTGAGATAGGTAAAGGTAGGAAACTGTATAAACCAATCTGCCCATTCTGCCATTGCTGCCCTGGCAACTGAAGAGATGCGGACGTGCAATTCATTGTCTAAGTCACGCACCGTGTACATCAAGAATGCCTCGTTCACCCTTTTGTAGTGGTGCAACGACTTTGTGAATTCCAACTGGGGATAATAATTATATATGTGTTGAACGCTCAATGACCCCTCAGTGTTCAATCCTCTGAATTGACCTTGATAGGCCACCAAGTAGACTAGATATGACACCATGTGGAACACATGAAACTGAAAATATTCTGTTATTTGCTGATGTAGGCAGTCACTTATCAAAGTAGGCCAATCATAAAACTCGGTCTTTTTCATAATGTGAGGTATGGCATAAAACATCGGATTGGGAACGGGCATCTTCTGACCGATGACCGTGAAGAAGTGATGATGATGGCAACCTCGTCGCTTGAATACTCCTTGCCGGAGCATTCTTGGGCGTGTCTTGTATTTTCTTTCATCCATCTACGTGCGATCTTCTTCTTTGTGTTATGTATGCATATTCCACATCTTTTCACATTCATCCCTCGAAAGAGTTACACTTTCAGGCCATGGGGGAATGGAAAAACACCTTTCGACCATGTCAGGCTTTAGACTGCAAATCAACCTACCATCTGCTGACTGGATCTCCCTAGTAGCCGGGTTGTAATGCTTAATGCAAGCGATTATGAACTCAAGGCTCTGAACTGATATAGGAATAGATGCTGCTGCGAGGAGTCCAGAATGACCCAGGTTCTTGATTGAAGTGTTGCCTGCTCTCTCCAAGGGATGTAGATCGAACACCGGCTTAACATGATGTAAGTCTGTCTCAGCTGTTTTGATGTAATTATGAAAGAGAGCTGATTCGGACTTGAAAACATTAGGAGTGTATTCCATTTCAGAAAACTTGAAGAATGACTGTAAACTCGCCTTGGTTTAGACAAGTTTTGTGCAATTTCTATTTTTAGAATGCTGATTTTTATGCTTCAACGGACGAATTTTTTGAGAATTTTTTCTGAGATATGGGTTTTGTTCAGAATGTCGATGCAAGACAACCCAGATCGTCCGTTTTTGAAAATCTTGAATTTTGCCTGAAAAAGCAGCAAACCCTAATTTCTTCAATTTTTCCCAAAAAAAAGCTGGCATCTGGGTTTTGTTCAGAATATCATTAGAAATGGACCCAGTTGATTGAAATTGCAAAACTCTGACGTTTGATCGAAAAAGCAGCTAACCCTAGGTTTTCAAAAAAAGCTGCGATATGGGTTTTCTTCAGAAGACTGATTGGAAAGGACCCAGATGGTTGAAATATGAATGCACTGAGGTTTTCACTAACATGCAAGATAAAAGCACTTGCTGCAACTTGATGAAGTTTCTTGAAAAATTCTTCAGAAAATGGAGGCAAAAAGACCCAGATGACTGAAAAATTGAAAGCCTTGGTCTTCTGCTTGAAAAACTTGATCTTCTGGAACAAAAAGAATGAAAAAGCAAGGGTTTATGCTTGCTAATCTGAAAAATCTGATGTAAAACCAGCAACTATGAATTCTTCAATCACAAAAATTTCTCAAACTTGCTGCTCCAACTTTCTCCTCTGGAAGCTACCTGCAAAAATAATGAAAAATACATTGAAAAGAGGTGTTAAATAGACTTAGGGTCTGTTTTAGGTTTTGCTTTCTTTTCTGCTTTTATTTCAAAACCCTAAAACTCATCTCCTTGAATTTGGATGCCTTCTTCCTCTTCTCTCACAAATTTTGAAAATCTTGGAAAATCTCCAAAAACTTCTAAGGCATGGAAATTTGGGCGCCTTTCTCCAAGAGGGGCGCTCAACTTCACCAGTGTTAGACAAAATTTAAACTTTTTCAACTTTTCTCCATTTTGACATGCCACTTCGCCACTGATTTCCCGTTGACAAATTAACCCGATAGACGAGCTGAGTGATTCACGGCGAAGCCTGACTGATTCTGAAAAAGACGTTCTGGAGGCACCTCCGGCTAAAAACTTGATTTTGACCTCTGAATTCACGGGAGGCTTTTCTTTCTAGGGGCGCCCAAATTCTTCAGTGTTAGCCATTTTTTCTGATTTCCAAGCTCTTCATTAACTTCTCTTCCACAAATGATCTTGTTAAATCTTGAGCTTCGGGCGTCGGATTGCTGAATGTTTGTGCTCATCGCGAAGCTGACGGAGAATGAAGAGGGATCTTCTGGAGACACTTCTGCCAAAAAGTAACTTTAAGGCTTCCAAAAGTTTGGGCGCCTTTCTCAAGGGAGGCGCCCACTTTCACCAGAGTTAGTTTTATTATTTTTTTTTTTGTGTTTGCTTCTGAACTTTGGTTCTCAGCCTTTGTCGGACCCCACTTTTAGCTCTTTGTATCTGGTGACTGCGAACTCCGATTGACGTGCTGAGTGTCTCGCCGGAAAGCCAGTTGAATTCTGAAGACCTCCCGTTATAGCTTTGACTGCAAATTCATCTGTTTTCACCCTTGAAAAGTTGGGCGCCTTTCTCTTCTTAGGGCGCCCAGTTTCTCCAGACTTAGAAAAAATTTCAATTTCATCTTCTTCAAGTTTCGGATCTTCATTTCATACCTCCACTTTGACTTGAATTTGTTGGAGACTGGATCGTCGGATGCTCTGCCTGGGATATCCATCGCGAAGCTGACTGAAAACTGAGCAACTTCCATTTGAGATCCAAACCCTAATTCCTTCATCTGGTGCCCTAAAAAGGTGTGCGCCTTTCTTCAACTGGGGCGCCCATTTTCTCAACACTTAGTCAATTTTGTAATCTTTTCAAATTCTTCACGTTGACTTCAGTTTGAAACCTCCCGTTCGGCGCTGAATTCCGGATGACTGAATCGCCTGATGACCTTGCCGCTGAATCCACTACGAAGCTGGCAGAGAATTGAACAACATTGACTGGAGTCGCAAACCCTAATTCTGACGTTTGATTCTCTAAAAAGATGGGCGCCTCTCTTCAACAGGGGCGCCCAAACCCAGCAGTGTTAGAAAATTTTCATGATTTTCCAATTTTCTTCCTCTTTCCTCGTGCATGTTCATCGTTTCACCTTCTGCCGGAAGTTTGAATGCTGACATTGACGCCTGGCAGTCAGATGACCTCGGAACTCCAGATATGCTTCTGAAAAAGCTGAATAGACCCAGTAGGGCAAAACTGATTATTTTGAGATTCTGACTGCACCAGCCTGATACAGACATATTTTGAGCCAATCAAAATCAGTTCGGACCCTATCGGACCAACTTTCTATTTTTAGAAATTTTCTATTTTTAGAAAATTTTGCCAGTATCCGTTTCGAAAGAAACCCAGAAAAACCCAGAAAACTTTACTATTTCAAGAAAATTTCTAAAAATAGCAGTTTTCCTAAAATTTAGGGATGAAAAACTGAGATCTGGGTTTTGTAGGTTAAGCTGCTCTCAGCAGACCCAGATCGTCAGCAATTGAAAAATTTGTGTTTTAACCCTCCATGCAAGACATGCACACCCAAATTTTGACCTTCTTGACTGTTTTAACAAAACTTTTACTCATTTCTCCAAAATGTCTAAGTGTAACAAAAATTTTAATTTTGGGGTACAACATAATTAATAGGAAATAAAACAAGTAGTTGCAGCAATAACATAGGTTGGATTAGTACTACTAATCAAAACCTTACAATTCAAAAGACTGCAAAAACAAGTATTACAATGATAGAGAAATAAGATTAGAAGAGAAGAATGAATTCTAATGACGTTCCTTTACTCTCCAATGATAGAATTATGACCAAAACAGAAAACATATAAATCTGATATAAAATCTGAGTTATGGAATTTCTTATCAGCAAACCGGAAATCAATAAAATGTTCATAACTCACTCATTCACCTCCAAATCGAATGAGACTGAATGCAATGGACTTCTGGAAGGTAGGCGACCATGCTGGGATGAAGAAACAGCAACAAAACTTGGTCTTTAATTACTTGCACACTTCCCAATGCAAGCTAAATGGTACGGCCTTGAGAAGAGGCGATTTTGTCTTTAAAAATTAAAGACTCTAAAATAAAATCTCAAACTTGGAGGAAAGGGGTGCCCTTGGCAAACAAATGCAATGCAAAAATACCTAGAACCAAATGAATTTTATTCCAAGAGCTGCTAACAAAATTCACTTTCAGCTGTAGATGCATCAGAAACTTCAAAATCTGGAAATTTCATCATAACTTCAACTGTTGAGCACAAATCTGCTAGTCTGGATGAGAAGCAGCAAAGTCCAACTAGGTGTTGTATTTCAAAAACGAAATTGGTTAATGGCTAGGAGGTAGCATCCTCGAAGCAAGGTTTCAAATGTCATTTCGACAGCATAACAGTATGATAACATGAATGGATGAAATGCTGGAGCAAAAACCTTCATTAAATAGAAGCTCACAAAACTCTTCAAATTCCTGAGAAAGCACACCAAAAGACAAAGGAGTCTTTTCAAATTTCCAAGAAACAATTAAGTCCTCAAGATGGCGTCCCTTTTTGCATATTATGAATTTCACTTTATTTTAAAATTCACTCTTTTAAAAGTGGCGTCCACTTTTCCCAAGGCATTATGTTTTTTCAATAATTAATAAATCACCTCATGAAGGCATCACCCTTCCAAGACCCTCTTTTAAATACAACTTAAAGTTGTTCTCCTAGGCCAAGGGGGTCAACTGCAAATTATAACCTCAATGCCTTTATTCATCATAAAAATGCCTTAAGAAGTTAGACATGAATTGCAAATAATTGCTCCAACTGGAAATGATGTACTGAAAGCTGACAAACTCCATACTGCTTAAAATAGAATTTACTATAAATAGTAAACTCTCAGAAAAGCCAAAGAACCTCAGAACTGAAATCTGTAATTTTACCTCAAACAAGCCTACAGGCTTCCGGAATAGGCTGATGAGTGACAGAACAGATTACTGATGAGAAGGGGACATTACAGTCCGCCCTCCTCGAGATTGCTTGTCCTCAAGCAACTGAAAAGATGGATGTAACAAAATTTGTTCTCCTTCCCACGTGGCATCTTCAATTGGCAAATTCCTCCATCTAACCGAGTATTCCTTGATTGTCCTTCTCCTCAAGGAACGTTCTCTAGTATCAAGAATCTCTTATGGAACCAACACCAACTAACCTTCCTCATCCAATGTGATGTCCCGATCACAAAAGAAAATCTAAGATAAGTATACATTTAAATATTTGCATTCAAATAGAGTAATCATTATAGAATATTTTCATTTAACTCATATATATAAACATGACTAACTTGGGTACCGTTGGTGACAGATTAGAAGGAGAGATCCTAGAAGAAACTAAGATGTTTTTGCTTGAAGACAAACAAAGTCAACCGGGGGAGACTTGTGATGTCCCCATCACAAAGGGGCATCTGAGATAAGTATACACTTAATATATTTATATTTTTTTAATAATATAGAAGGTAATTTAGAATTTCATTAGTCAAGTATAAAGAAATACAATTAAAAATATCATTATGATTATCATTGATAATATTACAATTATAATAGTCAGAGATAAAATAAATATTAACAATAAATTAAATTTATAAATATAATAGTAAATAATAATATAAAAAATATATATAAATATAATGGCAATCCAAGTATTATTATTATAACTATAATTATCATAGATAATATCATAATTATAATACAATTACCATAATAAATGGAAACAATTAATATTATTATTAATTGTAAATATCATAATAATTAAAATAATGTTCACAAGAAACTAATATTATAATTATAATTATCTTATATAACAAAATGAATATTAACAATCTGATGTTATCATAATTTTATTATATAAAATATATTAGAGCAAACACAAATCATAAGGCAGCGGTTGAGATAACTAAGTTTAAGGCAGCGATTGATATGTTAAGGGGTTGGTAACAAAAGATTATATCTATTCAAAGGGACACCTCCCTTCCAACAAAAAGATAGGTATATATATTCAGTTTTGAGATCATCGAATGGAAAAAAAAAAAAAAAGGAATAAGGAAGATAGGAAATAAGGCACAGGCTGTGTGCATACGGGAGTCTATCTAATGGGTTGTGTTCTGCTTTAATAATAAAATAGGAATGCTTATTGCTATTGATTTTTAATTATAATATGCTCAGATTTTTTAGAGTAGAGGTCAATAAGTATATTTATTATTGTGTGTTTTCAGTCATAAAGATGTTCCGAATTTATTAAATGGTACTAACAGATACACTTACTAATGTTGTCCCCTTTTAATATGATCAGAAAATTATAGGGGTAGAATCAGTACGATTATTGCTTATTATTGATTATTATTATTGTTTGTCATTGCTTATTAAAGTTATTATTATTCTTTCTAATTATGATATGTTTAGAAATTTATAATCATATGTACACTGTTAATCTCTCTCTCTCTCTTCCTCTCTCTCTCTCTCTATATATATATATAACATTTTGGTAAAGATGATTATTAAAAATAATTATGTATATATTTATATATATGTATGTATCTTATATGACTATAATGATGCTTGCAACATTCATTGAATTTTATAAGTAATTGTGATGTTTTAGTATAATTTTGGATAATAGATTCTTCGTAATTGGTTTACACTAATGATATCTTCTAAGTGTGAAGACCAAATTGATTGGGAATGAAGGACTTCAAACAAGGTTTTCAATTAGATGAAAAGTACTCGCTAACTCAATTATCAATTGGAACTTAAAGATTTCAAGGAAATTTAGGTCGTTCCCAAGCTAGGACATTACATCCAATGGAGGTAATTCTGAAGTAGCCACAACATTGTGTCCCAGTGCCTTCTTGAGGCGTGACACATGAAAGACGTTATGCACTTTGCTTTCAGCTGGAAGCTCCAACTCATAAGCAACTTCACCAATCCTCTTGGTGACTTTGAAAGGACCATAGAAACATGGCTTCAACTTTTCTGCACCACTTTTCTGCACCACTTTTCTTGAGAGAAAATTGTCTATAGGGCTGAAGCCTCAAGTAGACCATGTCCCCAACTTCAAAAGACCTCTCAACACGCTGCTGATCAACGTATAACTTCTGCTGATTTTGAGCTTCTTGCAGATTTTCCTTGAGAGATTTCAAGATGTCTTGGCTCTGTTGTAACATATCCTATGCTTGTGGAGCTCTACTATCACCAAACACTAAATCAACAAAATTAGTAGCTTCATAACCATAAAGAGCCATGAAAGGTGACATCTTAATTGACATATGATAAGAAGAGTTATAACAATACTCTCCTAAATGAAGCCATTTAATCCAAGTTCTTTGCTGTCCTGAAACATAGTTTCTAAGGTAGCCTTCTACCCATTTGTTAACAATTTCTGATTGCCCATCTGTTTGTGGGTGATAACTAGTGCTTGGAGTAAGCACTGTCCCACTCAATTTGAAGATCTCTTGCCAAAATACACTTAGGAACTTGCTGTCCCTATCACTGACAATAGTTTTAGGCAATCCATGCAAACGGAAGACCTCTCTAAAAAACAACTCAGCCACTTGAGCTGCTGTAAATGAAATGGTGACAGCAAAGAAATGAGCAAATTTTGTTAGTCTATCAACCACAACAAAAATACAATCTCGTCCTTGCACCTTGGGCAACCCCGTGATAAAATCCATTGCAATACTTTCCCATTTCTGATTCGGAATGGGCAAGGGCTGTAGCAGATCAGCTGGATAAGAGTGTTCATTTTTATTTCTTTGACAAATCGTACACTCTCTAATGTAGTTCAAGACTTCTTCTTTCAACCCTTTCCAAGTGAATCTTTCACGAATCTGCTTATAAGTCTTGAAAATTCCTTGATGACCAGCAAGGGGAACATCATGAAAAGATTGTAGAATCTTCTTTTTAAGCTTAGATTCATGCACTAAAAAGATTCTATCTTTATAGTAAATTATCCCATCAACCAACTTATACCTTTCATCAACCAAATGACCTTCTAGCAAGCTGGTTGCAAACTGATTTTTAACATAATCAGCAGCAATTAACTCCTTCCAATCTGTTGATAACTCACAAAGTGACTGCAAGTGAGGCCTTCTTGAAAGAGCATCAGCCACTACGTTATTTTTCCCTTTGACATATTCAATGTCAAAGTCATATGCTTGGAGCTTACTTACCCACTTTTGCTGCCTTTCATTCAAATCCTTTTGGCGCATAAAATGTTTAAGACCATTGTGGTTAGTCTTAACAACAAATTTACTTCTCACCAAATATTGACGGAATTTAGACAAAGCATGCATGATGGCAAGCATCTCTTTGTCATAAATGGAGTAAGTTTTTTCTGCTCCTCTCAACTTCTGGCTTTCGAAAACAATGGGATGTTTGTCTTGCATTAGAACAACTTCCACACCCTCACCTGAAGCATCACACTATAATTCAAAAGATTTTGTAAAATCCGGAAGAGCCAACACAGGACATGTACTCATGATTTGCTTAAATTTATCAAAAACTTCTTGTGCCTTCTTGGTCCAAAGAAAAGCTCCTTTCTTTGTAAGATTTGTGAGAGGGGCTGCTTGATGAGAATATCCTTTCACAAATCTTCTATAGAATCCACATAGCCCTAAAAATCCTCTCAAATGAGAAATATTCTTTGGAGTTGGCCAATCAAGAATGGCTTTTATCTTCTCAGGATCAACTTTCACACCCTTTGAACTGATAATGTGGCCAAGATATAAGAGTTCTGTCATCCCGAACTCACACTTTGATTCTTTGGCGAACAAACATTTTGCCTCCAAAATACTAAGCACTTCTTCCAAATGCTTAAGGTGCTCTTCCCAAGACTTACTAAAAATGAGAATGTCGTCGAAGAAGATGAGCACAAACTTCCTCAATTGTTGTCTAAAAGTCTTGTTCATACAAGATTGAAATGTTGCTGGAGCGTTTGTTAAACCGAAAGGCATGACAAGTAATTCAAAATGCCCAAAGTGACATCTGAATGCTGTTTTTTCTATGTCTGTCTCCCTCATTCTAATTTGATGCTAGCCCGAATGAAGATCAATCTTCGAGAAGAACATAGCCCCATGGAGCTCATCAATAAGCTCATCAATCCTAGGGATAGGATACCTATTCTTGATGGTCTTCTGATTCAATGCACGGTAGTCAATACACATACGCATCATACCATCTTTCTTTTTGACCAGCACCACTGCAGAAGCAAAAGGTCTCTTGCTTGGTCTAATGAAACCACTCTCCAAAAGCTCCTTGATGGCTTTTTCAATCTCATCTTTCTGCTTCTTTGGATAACGGTAAGGTGTAGTCATGACAGGCTTTGCTCCTTCTAACTCAATTACGTGCTCAGAACCTCTTTCAGGAGGTCTTCCAAGAGGTAGGCTTTCAAAGACTTTGCTCTTCTTTGAAAGTAAGGCTTGAATATCTGGATGATATTGCCTCTTCTCTTCCACTGGATCAGCTGGTAGAACCAAACATTCAACAGCCCATTCAACCTGATCGTGACGGATCAGCGTTTCCATCCTCTTCAAAGACACAATTCGAGGGCCCCCATTTGACATCCCTCTTAGAACAACCTTCTTTCCATTAGACTGAAATTTAAGCTTCATAGTTTGCAAATTCAATGTGATCTCACCAAGAGATCGCAACCATTGTATGCCTAGCACAACATCAGTGTCTCCAATTCCCACCACATAAAAATCATCTTTAATCTCATAATTTCCCAATTGCATAGAGAGGTTAGGAATGTTCCTCGTGCAAGACATAGTAAAACCATCTGCAACCATTACTTTGAAACCATCAAATTCCTCAGTCTTCAAACCCTTTTTAGCAACCAATCCTTCATCAATAAAATTAAGAGTTGCTCCAGTGTCAATTAGAGCAACAATCCTTTGGGAATTAACTACTCCATGAACCCGAAAGGACTCATTTTTCTGAAAACTTGATAGTTGTGCAAAAGCACTACCATCTACCACCTCATCAGGCTTCTCTTCAGGGGCTTCTTCACCTTCACTACTTGTTGATTCGTATTGCTGATCAGACGAATCAGATTCTGATCCATAATCAGAATAGCCCTCCATTCGATTTGCTTTGCCTCTTCCATAGCAACGATGACCCTTAACCCAAGGTTCACGGCAAGTGAAGCAAACTCCATCTTTTCTAAGTTGTTCTCTGAGCTCCTCTGATAACCTTGGTGGAAACTTCTTAGGAAGATTTGAAGAATGTTTCTTATCCTTTTTATGGCTGAGAGTTTCGAATGAAACTTAGGCCTTAGTGCTGCCAATTCCATACTCCTTGCTTTCTTAATGGCTTCATCTAGAGTTGGTGGATCAAAGGCTTTAACCCATCCTTTCAAAGGCTCCATTAAACCTTCAGCGAAAAGAATCACCACTCTTCTCTCAGTAATGTTAGGCACCATTACTGACAACCTCTGAAAATCAGCCACATAATTTTCTAAAGATCCCTGCTGTTTCAATTGTGCCAATTCTCTGAATCTCAAGTCTGGATCCTTAGTATCAAATCTCTAGATCAGCTTGTTGGTAAACTCATCATAGGTACGAATGAGGTTATGGCCAAGAGTGACCAAACCATGAGTCCACCATTCGTGGGCTATCCCATCCAAATGCAAAGTAGCAAACTTTATAGCATCTCCTTCTGGCATGGGTCTGAGAGAGAGATAATTATCTAGCTTTTGCACCCATGATCTGGTTGTGCACTTATTACTACCATCAAAATGTTCCATAGTTATTTTTCCCAAAGCTTGGTAGAAATCATTTCTAGGCACCATAGGAGGACGTTGCTCATTCCTTCCTCCATTTCTCCGAATCCTTTGATTCATGAATTGATCAAAGGTCCAAGCATCTCTCAAATCGAGATGTAAAGAAGCATACTCCATGTAAGCTTGACGTGCATCATCAGCAAAGGTTGGTGCAACTTCAACCAGTTGTTGCTCTTCCCTTGGTGTGAAGACGGGGAAAATAGGTCTAGAGGATGACCCACTAGGAATTGCAGCATGCTGACCCACAATTCTATCTCCTTTATTCACCTTAGGATTGCCATTACTAGATTTTCCATTAACTCCACTGCTTTCACTAGTTGGATTATTTTGGGGCTGAAGAACATTATGAGCTGCTTGCTGATCCAATTTGGACAATAGACGGGACATCATGTCTATCATCCCATCAAACTTCTTCTCAACTCTGTCCCTCTCTTCATTTGCTTCCCTAACACTGTCTGACATTATTTCAACTGTGTTAAACTTCTTCCACTGACTTTTCTGAACCTTCCACTGTTTTGCCAAGATCTTTTAAGACTCCCGAGAAAGTCTCTACCTCTGGAACAGACGGAAACTGATGCGGAGTTCTAGCCTGACTTTTGGTGTATGGCCTAGTGTCTCTTTCACTCATCAGATAACCAACTGCAAACTGCCACAGGATGGCAGGGTCTTCTGCTCTAATACCACTGAAATATGCTAACCAATTTTTTCTTGAAGATTTACACACATAACCAGCACTAGCCAACTTGATTAGTGTTAGCTCCAAATAGGAAAACAAACTTGAAAGAACTCACACCAAGAATGCACACTCAATCCCAAGGAAGGATAGGTGTTGTCATATGGCAGAGGAGCTAATTGAAAAAGTACTTGAATTTAACAAACTCAACGTCAAGAATGTGCACACAAGATCCCACTGAGGGCGAGGTGCTAACATATGACGAAGTGATTACTTAGAATTGAAACTAGTAGGCGGATAACCAGCCATGAAGCTACAACAATCTAATTCATCCGCTGCGGCGGGCATCCACAGAATAGTGGGGATTCACCACTTGAGAGTGGGTACAATGATATAGCAAGTTCTTTTTCCGCACTGGCGGTAAACCGTCCAGGGGTAATTAATAGGAAATAAAACAAATAGTTGCAGCAATAACATAGGTTGGATTAGTACTACTAATCAAAACTTTACAATTCAAAAGACTACAAAAACAAGTATTACAATGATAGAGAAATAAGATTAGAAGAGAAGAATGAATTCTAATAACGTTCCTTTACTCTCCAATGATAGAATTATGACCAAAACAAAAAACATATAAATCTGATATAAAAATCTGAGTTATGGAATTTCCTATCAGCAAACTGGAAATCAATAAAATGTTCATAACTCACTCATTTCACCTCCAAATCGAATGAGACTGAATGCAATGGACTTCTGGAAGGTAGGCAACCATGCTGGGATGAAGAAACAACAACAAAACTTGGTCTTTACTTAATGGCACACTTCCCAATGCAAGCTGAATGGTACGGCCTTGAGAAGAGGCGATTTTGTCTTTAAAAATTAAAGACTCCAAAATAAAATCTCAAACTTGGAGGAAAGGGGTGCCCTTTGGCAAACAAATGCAATAGATTTTCTTCAGGCTGCTGTTTCAAAGTTCACTTTCATTGAATGTCAACAACTTCAAATCACAATTTAAATGTAACTGTTGAACAATCTGATCTGAAAGTCAATAGATTGGTTAATATTGGGGTATCTTGGAAGGGTTTCAATCATCGTTCAGGCATGGTGTGACCAGATGGATGAAACTCTGAAACTCTGGGTTCAAGACTTGGGGTGGCATTTCAGTAGAATTCAGGTGTCTCTCAAGATGGCATCCCTTTTTGCATATTATGAATTTCACTTTATTTTAAAATTCTCTCTTTTAAAAGTGGCGTCCACTTTTCCCAAGGCATTATGTTTTTTCAATAATTAATAAATCTCATGAGAAAAATCACTTCGAGACCCTCACTTTTAGTACAACAAGGTTGTTCTCTGAGGATCAGACATAACTCAGTATAACTGTTCATCATAAAAATGCCTTAAAATCGGTTGTGATTGCAAATAATTGTCAGCTGGAAATGATGATGTGCTTAAAACTCCATATTTGAAATGATTTACTATGATAGTAAACTCTGGAAAGCCAAAAGAACCTCAAAACAAAACCGTGAATTTTACCTCCGAACTGACCCTGGGATAAGGGTGATGGTGGCCGGAACGAATTCTTGATGAGAAGGGACGTGCGGTGGGAATCAGTGGCAAATCTGTTCTCCACCATCCAGAGTCGGTGTCGTAATCAGCATGTCCATATATCTCTTTTTTGAACTCCAGAATCCAACGCCGAGATGGTCATGCAACATTTTCCATTTGAATTGATCATCTTGGGCTCTCAGCACTTCTTCACCAAACTTGCGATGTTACCTGCGCCGCGGTGTTAACACAACAGTAAAAACACTATACCAATATGATTTTAAAAGTATGATTTATTATTCCCATGCCTTGTATTCGAATTTTACTTCGACTTATTAAAATATTGATTTTGCAAAACAAGCTGAAATAAAATGGTTTGAATTTAACTTGCCTGACGAAACGTAGAATGAAAGATGGAAGAAAATTGATGGTTGTAAAATTTAGCAATTGATTGATGATTTTGTTCTTTCTCCTCTGAGGAAATGGAAGGCTTTTGCTGCCCGAGGAAAAATTGATCTTTTCAACTTTCGATTTGGGAGATTAACTTCTCCTTCGGTTGATTTGTAATGAAAAATGAGTTGTTAAACTCATGCCAATAGTGATCGTTTGTTTTCTTGCATCTTCTGGGTCGATTTGTTTTCTCCTTATTAGTTTCATTCTCTTTTCAAAGAAACTCCATGGCCGGGCTATCAGAATGATCATTTTCAAAGTGGTTTTGCTAGATGTTTATCTTTGATTTTCAAAATTTTGAAAAAAAAATTAAATGTCCAATTAAATTTGATTTTTCCAAGTTTTAATTCATGGCGAATTTAATTTTGCTCATGGATTTTCTCTTTTTTGGCGTAATTTATTTTCTTCCAATACGTCTTTGGCGAATTTTATTTTTGTCTGAGGCATTTTATATTTCTAGGTGTTGGAAATAAATTATTAAAATGTTAAAATATTTAATTTATTTCGAACCCGTTCATTTTTGACCCATGGCTATTTCAATTTTTTTTTCCTTGGCTAAATATTTATTTTCCAAGTTATTTCATTTTTCGTCTAGCCAAGTTGGATTTTCTAGCCATCTTGCCAACAAATATTATGCCAGATCCTTATTTTCTTCTGCCATGGGAAACTTCAAATTGTGGGGCACATTTTCTCATGCCAAAATCAAATTTTTCTCTTGCTTGGACGATTTTCTCTAGGAAAAGTATGCGTTTGGACATTTTTCCTAGGCAAAATTCCATAATACTTAGACAAATTTTCAACCTTTTGGCCTAGGGCGGACTTTCTAACCTCTTTGCCATATGTATTCTCCTCTATGCACTTAGCCAACTTCATAAAATTTTCCCATACTTAGGCAAATTTTCAATTTTTCTCCTTCAAATACTTAGTCATTTTCGATTTTCTTCCTCCTCTCATGCTAGGCGGACTTCCTAGAAGTCTTGTCATCTTTCCTCTATGGCAAGGGAAAACTTGCCAGCCTTCATGCCATATCCCTCAAATTAAGGGCGAACTTCCTTAATGGCTTGACATTGTGGGGCGGACTTAATAAACATCTTTCCATTCCTCTCTTGATGGCAAACTTTTCCTTTTCACCTTCCCTTCTTTCTAGGGTGGACTTCATAAACATCTTGCCAATTTTTCCCCAAGGCTTGAGCGGACTTTCAAATAGTCTTGCCATGTGCCATCTCCATAGCAAGGTGGACTTTCCAATGCCTTAGCCATTTTCACTGCCATTTTTCCTCTATGGGCGAGCTTCATGGTCCAGACTTAGGCGAATTTCTTCATGGACTTCATGCTTTTAGTTGATTTTTTCACTGATTTTCTCATGATTTTCTAGATTTTTATCTTGCTTTTCCATGCTTTTCCATGCTTTTCTATGCTTTTCTACTTGATTTTGCTTTATTTTCCGATTTTTACTTTGATTTTTCAGTGATTTTTTTATTATTTTGGTTCATTTTTGGTTCTAAAGATGGAAACATTGACCTGTTGACTAGGGTTGACTTTCTAAAAATAGAAAAAGCAAAATCCCTAAAAAATAGGGAACCCCGTTTGGTCCAAAAATGCCAAAAATGAAAAAGCGGAAAAGCAAAAAAGCAAAAAGGCACATTCCCTAAAAAGTAGGAAGTGTTAGAATTGGCCAAAAGCATAGACGATCCTCGTCTCCCAGACCTTCTAAGCACTTCTGTGACGTTTAGGCACTGATTCAAGCATGGATTATCAACTTGGCTCAGATGACTCTCAAAAGACTGACCTGAAACTCTTAAAATGATGAACTTATGAAACCGTTGCGCGGAGGCAAAACCCTAAAAACTAGCAAACTACTAGGGGTCCCTATTTGCAATGGGGTGATGTGTGAAAAGGTCACAACAAATGGGTGATTAGCTAGCAAGAAACTGCCGCTATACTTGGCAACTATTTTGATAACCACCAAGATTGGAAGAAAATGTTTCCCTATGTGAGAGATGGTAATGATTTTGAATAGGTCTAGATTTTCTCAAGTGCACTGTGTTGCAATAGAGGAAGAGGAGCGCTTTCTATTTTCCTTTCTCTAAAATTATTCCTGTTTGCAATAGCTTGCAATTTGTGAGTTGTGAGTCTTGAATATGGTGTTGATCGTACCAATCTGTGTGTTGTGTGCGCAATTTGAGCACATTTTTTATGCTAGGTGTCCTCTGTTGTATTGTATTCATTTATTGCAACTGTGATAGATTTCCTTTTCCCTTTCTAATGATTGTTAATTGTTTAAGTCTTTGTGCCTAATGGTTAATGGTCTCTTCAATCTACTCCCATTAACTTCATTTTTATGAGTTAGTGTCTGTTTCCTTTCCTACTTTCTGGTTAAAAGCATATTCACAATTAATCTAATCAAACAAGGGAGTTGCACCTCTAAAATTTAGAGGAAAGTCACAATTGCAATTGTGACATTTCCAGAGTTAGTGGCGTTGGCCCAGTGCGCTGTGGGCAATAGAGTTGAGTTTTTAGTTATAATTAAAAAGCCAATCCATTTGCTAACAGGATTCAAATTGCAGGAGATTTATGAGTGGCTATGCCTTTACTTTGTTTTTAGGTGCAATTACTTGGATGAGAAGACGACAACCTATAGTTGCATTGACCTTTATAGAAAGAGTACATAGCCATGACACATGCTTATAAGGAGGCAGTGTGGTTACAGAGGTTATGTTTAGGAATTGACTTTTAGTGTAGATACATTAGAATTGGATGTGATAGTCAAAGTGCCATCTATTTGTTTGAAAACCCAATTTATCATGCTTGCAAGAAGCACATTGATTTTTAGTATCACTTTGTTTTGGAAATGGTTGGGGGTGGAAAAGTCATGTTATTAAAAGTGGACATCTTAGAGAATGTTGTAGATTCACGAACTAAGCCAACAAGCACATAGAAGTTTTGTTTGTGCAAGGAGGTCATGGGTTGCTCTTTCTTTAGAACTTATGTTCTTGATTATGTCATTGCAATGTAAATCTCAAGTGGGAGAATGTTGGGATTAGATGCCATTCACCATGCAAATCCCTAGACATGTTTTAATTGTTTTAATTATTGTTGTTAGTAAATATCGTTTTTGCTCCAAGGATAATTGAGAGTAGACTTGGATGCCTCTTCTTGGTAGCAGGAAAAAGTTGCTTATTAATGTAATTGTAGTAGTATTTAAGTTAGGAGTTACATTTGGGAAGATATTAGAAATCGGGTAAAGATCGGGATTTGTAAGAGGATCTTCTACAAATGGATATTATGATAAATTTAGACAATCTTCTTGTGGAACACCTAGGATTGGGACCTTTGTCAATTTGACCATTATGACAAAATCTATGACATTTATGACACGAGGTGGATATAAGGTGACCAAGAGGAGTTACTATTTAGGGTGGTTGATTGATTTTGGTGAGTTGTAAGATTCCTCATGATGGAGGTGGAAGCCTAGTTTAGGGTGAATAGTATTGGCCATTAGTTTTGGAATATCATTCATGATATCTAGTAGACACATCTCTTCTATATTGGTGCCTTAAGATGGTAGTATTATGATATTGTATTATAGGTCATTCGAGCAATGTTATGTTGCCGAAATTCAAAAAGATTAGTAAATTGTATTGATGTAGTTGTTTTTAGGGTTAATAAAAGCTTGGGTCTTTTTGGTTGTGGAATTTTTCCTTGCAAGGGTTTCTCCATGTAATACTTTGTCATGGTTTGCATTTGCTTTCGTTGCTTGTTTCCATTTAATTTTATGAGTAATCACAGTTAAGCAATTTGGATTCATTAAAGACATAATTTCTCATTGATTGTTTCACCCTATTTTCAACGCCCTTCTAGTTGAGTAGACTTTGTAGTATGAAGAGTAGACTTTGTAGTATGAAGATTCATATACCAATCCCAATATTTTAATCCTTAGCTCATTCTCATGATCAATTATGTCAACAATAAGGGAGCTCTATTGACTCATAAATGTTAAAAGAAGAATAGAATGGTAGAGTTTGTCCTTGACAATGGCAGCTAGAAGAACTTGATTTCATAGAAGTTGGAAGGCAATCTTTAGTTCATGAACATAATAGATCCACACCCTTACCCATTTGCGCTCGATCAAGGAGGGACATCCAAAATTTGAGTCTTGCAATGTTTCATCACATTTTCCATGGAAATATTGTACAATATGGTTGATTGTGCTGTCACTCCCTCCGCTTATTGTAGTTTAATATTTGGAGAACCTTATCAATATGACTAAAAGGTTGTTTTTGATGGCTTCCACAAAACCTATCGACCTTCAAATGGATGGTAAAGTGTATAAAGTTATTTCTTATGCCAGTCTTTGCTCTCTAGTAGGATTACTATTGAACATGTCAATCTCACTCTTTGTATTTCTAGGAAGCCAAGGAACATAATGTTAACAATCTTCATCCTAAAGTAGTTGAATCTTGTCTTGATGCATAATATGATTTTTGTTAATGACCCTGACTAATTTTCTTTCTTTGAGGCACATCTAACATTCTATTGAATAGGTGCAAGGTTAATTGCCCAAATGACCACCTTACTGCACTACACACATTGAGGGTTGAGATAGAGTGATAAATCAAGCAGGTGCTCAAAGAGTGAAATATCCAACCTGACATGCCTTCATGCAAATCTACTGCTCTCATCATGCCAAAGAAGGAATATAATGAGTGGTGGTTAGTCATAGATTTTTGTGCTCTCAACAAAGTCATTGTGATGATCCACTACCCACTTCTTAGGCTTCATGATCTTTTGGACTAGTTTCAAGGTGTTTTTTACTACATTAAGCTTGATTTGACTTATGGATGTCATGAAATTGGTATGGAACTTTGTGTTGTTGGGAAGATTTTCAAGACCAAATTTGGACTCTAAAAGTGGTTATTATTGTTTTGGCCTCACCAATGGCCTGTAATAGTTATCACATCCTTACTGATTTTTCCAACCTAATCTTGGGAAATTTGTTATTGTCTACCTTGTTGACATCTCGGTCGACAAGAAATCTTAGACAAGTCAAGAACTTTGGTAATGGGCAACATCATCTTCAAGTAAAGATGAAGTCTTCCTTTGGTCAAGCCTCAATTAAGTACTTTTGAGGTTCCTCTTACGAACATAGAATACATGCAGATCTGTTAGCATTGAGCAAAGATTCTTTAGAAGTGATCCACTCCATGCAACATTTCATATTTTAAGAGTTTTTTGTGAGGTGTGAAATTGTGTAGAAAATTCATTTGTAACTGATCACATTTTTCCCATCCTCCTCATCAGCTCAGTAGTCAAAATAATCTTATTCAAGCATATTACCCTTTGAAAGAGGCTCTTTGCTTTGCTTTCCCAAACATGCAACACCCATTTGAGCTTGAGATTGATGCTTCCCAATATGTCACAGGTACAGTTCTCAACTAGGGAGAGCATCCAGTGGCGTATCATTCTAAAATATTGTTACAGTCCAAGCTCAATTATAGTACTTATGACAAGGAATTCTACTTCTTGGTCCAAGTGTGCCAGTAGTTGTGTCATTATCTTATTGGTAAGGAGTTGATTTTGCGTATATAGCCAAACCCTTTAGTTTTTGAATTCCCATTCTAATGGTCAAGAATGCTGGCACTAAAAGTGGATATCTTACATTCAACAATTTTGTTTGGTGATAAAGTGTAAGAGGGTAGATACCAACAAAGTAGTAAATATTGTTAGTAATCCTCCTCCTTGGATATTTAGCATTTTGGACACTTAATGTGTGAAATATGAGTGGAAATATCTCTACTCCATTGATATTCAGTTTGTCTTGATGCTTCAAGCTTTACTATATACAAAAGTAATGAACCAAAGACCTTACTTGACTATAGTTTTTGGATTGGTTTATACAAGTCCCCTTAAGTGTGTTCCCATGGGCCCTCTCCAACTTCTGCCAAAAGAAGCTCACTTAGCCGTGCAGCACCTTCAACAATACTTGTATTGGCTTTCTAAGTGGGAGCAGGTTGAGGATTACATGTGCTGGTGCTCTCCTGACAATCAAACTAAGCCTTTCAATTGAAAATTTGGATTATATTAACCTTTTTAATTTTTTTTTTATATATATATTGAACAAAATTATATTAACCTTTACTAGTACCTTTTCAACCATGGACATCATTAGTAGTTGTCCGTTGACTTCCTAAAATGGCCATCTTCATGCATGCACCAAGACCATTGATGTTCCATAAGCTGCAGACTTGTTCTTAAACATGTCTTGAACAATTTTGGGGTATCACTCACCTTGGGTTGTGACTTGCACTCCCTGAGTCACTCTTGGCAATCAGTGGAATCTTATGGGTTGTCCATTGCACTTGTCTGCATCCTTTTGTCTGTAGACTGATTGTCAGACTGAAGCTGTTCATCTCACTTTTGTCTATGCTCTTTTCATTTTTTTATCAGAATAATAGGTAATTTGCCACCTGTTTGGATGCCATATAATATAACTTTTAACCAAGCTACTAATGTTTCTACAGGGTATTCTCCTTTTGAAGTCCGTTATGGCTTCGAACCTTTGGGACCTTATAAATTTCCAGTTGCTCTGATATCTCCAGATACATACAACCAGCAAAAAGAGCAACACAAAGCTTCTACCTCTATGCAAAATTCAGGCAAGCTGCGTATTAAAATTCAGGGTATTCTTTAGCAAGCTCAACCAAATTCAAGGCACTTAATGATTGACATTGAGTTCCTCATTCCTTTGAAGTTGGTGATCACTCAGATAAACAATTCTCACAACAGACAACTCACAAGTTAATGAACCAAACACCATTCTGCAAGCAACAAACCTTATGCCTTTGTACTTTATCTTATAGCTCAGCTTGGCATCCATGCTGTTGTCAATCTAAACAAGCTCAAGTGGTATACTATCTCACTTGGCAGAGGGTTCTATTACTCATCCCTCTCCTTAATTCAAACAACCTTTGACTGAAAAATACTTTGCTTAATGTTCAGACCCGCATCAATTGCATATGGAAACTATTGCATACCCTGTTGGCTAGATATGAACTCTGCCAACGTAGGCTAAATGGTAGTCTAAATTAGCTTTTCCATAGGAGTTCCCAATATCATGTATGCATTGGAGACAATTTCCACTAAGTAGAGAGGAAATGAAGAGGTTATCCCATGCAGTTACAAAGTTAACTATATCTCATAAGCAAGTTGGCTGATATAAATTAAGTAATAATAAATGAAATTATGAAACATATTTAAAGGCAACTAGAAATGAAATAGTTGTAAAGGACAAATCCAAATAGATAAAAAAATTAGGTGTACAGCTGGAACAATTGTAAAGGGTAGACAGTAATAAATTAAAAGTCAACATACCTGAGGTTTTTATCCCATCCTTAGATATAGGGACGTTTTGAAAGGGGACAAAAAACCTCACCACCCTGGCCTCCCCACAAAACAAAAAATGGGAACCGTCCCCTCAATTTGGGGGACATTTCCAAGTACATCATGATGTCCCCTGTTTAAAAACAACAAAAATAACCACAGCAATTTAAGTTTTGCCTCTTTTTAGCTCAGAAAACTGCAAAATATGGAGATCTAGCTTAATTTAACAATTACTTTAGCTGTATTACTTTATGCCTGCACTATATTTTTCACTCAACTTTTTTTTTTTGGTTGAGGGTTTTAATGCCAAACCTAGATCATTTTTGCTACTCGACATAGGAGCACAAGTCTAAGTTGATACTTGTTCAGCTAAGAGCCAAGGGGGCATGATCCCAGCTGCATCCTTTATTATTGCACCTCCAGGGTATTTGAATCTTGGTGGATGGCATAATCAACATACCATCCCCCTCACCAATTGTGCTCAACTGATTGATCTACAACCCCATTGGTACTTCATGTTCATTTGACTATTTGTATATAGTGACTTCTGGGTTGGGACTAAATAACTGTTTTCAATAATGGTAATGATAATTGTTGGTAATTGGTATTCTATGCATCTGACACATGGTTGTTTGGTGTGATTATTAAGCTATTTTTAATTTTTTAATTTATTCAATTATAATTTAAAATATTAATTTTTTCTATATTATTTCATAATAGTTCCCCTTGTCCCAAAAATCTGGAATTTTTTTGACTGTCCCCACATCCCTCTGCAACCCCATCCCTGAAACTCAGTGAAACACTGTTCAAAGTAGATGGACGTCTGGAAAACTAAAAGATGTAAAATCTTACAATGACATTTACAACAGGGATTATTAAATGTCATTGTAAAATTTTAGCTTATACTTACAGGTTTCTCCTAACTAAATATTTACTTAGAAACACATTTAGCAATATAGTCATATCATTATCGTACTCCTTGTTTGGTCTAGAATTATCCCTTGATAGCTCAAGTTAGACTTTAATTGAGGATATAATAATGACATACATTTACCTCTGCTCAAAACCCTTAGCCCATATCTCTTATATGTAACACGCATCATGACATCTCTTTCATGATATTGTCATTATGCTCAACAAAACCATTATACTGTGCAGTGTAAGGAAGTATAAGCTGATGCACTATATCATGTTTCTGATAGAATGCTTCAATGTCATTTTTAGCATACACCTTTTTTTATACATTTGATGTCTTCTTCGTGCATCCTCATGCAAGATCATTTTCAGAAATCAGCCGTGTTAATTTCAGATCGGTCTTCATGACCCATTGTTCATGAGTGGGATTCACAAGAACCCATCTCTCTTAAGCATAAATGGTCCACTTGACACATTGCATCTAGTTGATGCTCACAAGAGTGAAGTATTGAGATTTCCCAATAAGTCTCCCATGCAGAGCAGTGTAAAGTATTTGGATTTCCCTAGGAGTCTACTCTAGCTCATGCAAACTTATCCATATGGCAATAACTTTGAGAGTGCTAGCCTTGGGCAACATGGTCTCAATATAGACAATCAAAACATTACCAAATGCTCTAGGTCAGCCTGGAGTAAACATATTAAAAAACATCAATCCATGTGATTGTCAAACCAATCATGGTGCCATTAGAAACCCACTGCAAAACATTCTCAAATTCAAGAACATAATGCATATAAACTGAACCATCAAACCAACATAAGGTGGCACTGCCATTAAAAACTAAAGATGCTTTTAAAAGTTCATACTAGATGTGTATTTGTGACTGCATGTAAGTAAGAGTCAGCACCTACTAGGAATGGTTATATTCTCTAAAATTCTTACTGTTGCCATGTAAGTAAGAGTCAACACCTACTAGGAATGGTTCTATTTTCTAAAATGCTTACTTATGTGCACCGGGACACTTATGTATGCAAACTCATGCAACCTCTCAGAACTGTGATGCAAAGCCCTTCTTATGAACAGCCTACACTGGATGTGTTTGGTGGTACCTAACCTGTCTTCTCTGATACTATGTAGATGAGCCCTGTTTCCTTGTGGTGATTGTCTTATTATAGTGTCTTGTAGTTTTTGCTGGGTCTTCATTAGAAGTTCCCTTTTCATTTGATATTTTTTGTTTCTAACATATGCTCAGATTTTCTGTACCGTAGTTGATCACAAGCTTGGTGGTTCTATCATGCTGCCAGTCATAATGCAGAAGAAATCATATAATCCAATAGAGCTTATTATTGAATATAGTTTTCTCATAGCTTTAGCTACCGTAGTTGCTCTGAAAATTCACATTTTCAAACAATAGATGACTTGAAAATCCTGAAGTCCAAAAGAAAAGGAAAAAATGTGGCACTAAACTGGACAGTATGAAAACACACATAAGTATAATTTGATTTTTCATCGTCTAAATTCTGATTAAAAATGCAGAGGGAAACAAAACGTAGACACCTTAATTCAAACCATAGAAGGAAATCTGGAAATCCCCCCAAATAAAATCGTTATTAACTTAGGCTAATATCTGTTGTTGAAAGTGATGTATAGTTTGCATTGTGCAAATTCTAATGTGGGCAAGGATTTCAGAGTAATACCTTTGAAGATTGCCATGGTTTGGGGAGTGGAGTGGCAGATCTTTGCATGCTGACCTTGGTTTTTCGCAGTGGAGGGAACATCATCTTTTGAACAAATAGTTGGTCAATCGCTGCCTTTCAAACCTGAGATATTGACTTGGCACTATCAAAAAAATTAAAACTGTGCATTTTTCCAACATAACTCTCAGCTTTTGATAAATGTCAGTAAAAGTTTTTTTCAAGTAAGGATTGGATGCTATTGTTTAAGTGGCAAAAAGATTTTTGGTTTCACATTTTTATATGCATTTTGAAGGAAGAAATTAAGAATTATAGATAACAATCCTTCCGGATGCAGTCTAGTAGCATTTGATTTGTATTTATCTGTTTTGATTTGAGCTTCTAGTTGAGAATTGTATTTTCATTAAATTGAAGTACATGTCTGTTACTATGGCAGTGGTTGAAAGTAGATGCGTTAAAGATTTGTGCATCAGAATTTCTCCAGAAGTTTCCATGTTTAATTCTGTGGTGGAGGAACATAAAATGAGCATTAATGAAGGACTAAGTTCCCATGAAGATTTAAAATGGGAGAATATGGAGAGAGAACATAAAGTTCATGCCATGCTAACCCATGAGCTAATGGGATCCCCTGTGGAAAGGAGTTGCATTTGCAAGCCAATTCAGGCTTCCAGTACTGACAATTACCCAGAGGAAAGTATCATCAATACTCTTGATCCAAGGCATAGAAAGGAAGCTGGTATGCCATGTTATTGGTCAAGTAAAGGAGAGAGCAATGCAGAGGTTCCTGAGACATTGACTTATGCATTGCACACAAACTTGTGTGTTGTGCATGAAGTTAAAATACGTCCATTCAAAGGTTCTATTCCAAACTTTAAGAAATATATTCACGAGATGAGAGTTCTATTACATTTTGAACTTTACAATGTTCAACCCTTGTAATGAGTTAAAAAAAATAGGTTTTATGTATTATTTCTCTGTTATTGGCTGTAACTAACTAATGCCTGTAAAAATATTTCCTCAGCTTACTTTCAGAGGGGGTATCCTATATATTCATCAAATGCAGTTCGTTTTCGGTTTGGTTATTCTAGAGAATGTTGTCGAAGCAACATTGGGGATGTGGACTCGTTCAAGTCAAATAATGGGTCCGATTGTGAAGATTATGTTTGGATGTATGTCTCACAAGAGTACCCTATGCACCAGGTACATTCTAGGCCTCCACTAGTATATGCTTTGCTAGAAAATGGCAATGGGTGTCATACTTGAAGTTAGAAAAGAAAATGTAATTTTCATGTTTTTACTAGCATGACAGCTCATTTCAAGTCCCAACTTTGAAATGTTGAGAATTTGATGCATCATTATTGTTTCTACTCCACTAGTATGTTCTGTGCTCAAAAGTCGTGATGGATAGCGCACTTGGACTAAAATAACATGACCGTTCCTTCAAAATGCCAACTTTTGAGTTCTTAAGATTTTGGTCCATCTTTAATGTTTGTATAGAAAAACAAACTTTAAACAGGGCCTTCACCAGAAGAATAGTGTATATGGTGAGTTCCATGCTACCATGGAATGCCATATTTTTAGGCTATTTTTGTTTAATAGGAATTACACTATGTAAGGCTGGATTACATTAAACTTATAATATGAGTGATTGAACGGTTTCAAATAGATGTGTGCATAAAGAAGATGATGATGGTATAAATTTCATTCTCCATTGTTGTATATTTAGGTGAACTTGCACATCAATCCTTTTTGAACCCAATTTGCTTAGGATTTTTTTTTTTATAACATCAATAAAATAAGTATAATTGGGAGCACTTAGGAAAAAGAGTAAGACTTATTGAAGAAGATGATATAGTCTTTTTCATAGTTTACATACTCAGACTCTAAGAGTACTCGACAAGCCCAAAATTTTTGACTTCGCAAAAATTCGGTAGATACTTGGCAACTTAAAAAGTATTAAAATTTAATATATAACTTAGTATATATATAATAAACTAACTATATGTTGTATATATTAATATAGCTCTGTTAGTAGACTGGTATATATATATAGTTATATAATATATATACTCATAATGATAATCTATAGTATATATATTAAAATATTTTATAATATAAAATATTTATAATATTAGAATACTTTAATTTTCTGGATTGAAACTGTGTGAGTATTTTTTCCAGAAAATTACAGCATTCTAACATCGTGGACTGTGAAAACTTCATGCTTTTAATATTTATAATATATAAAATATTATAATATTTGAAAGTTCTATAATAAATAAAATATAATATATAATAATAAATATAGTCTATAGTATATATATTAAAATATTTTGTAATATTTTTTTTTTTATTCAAGGGGTAAACGCTTTTGACCGGAGCTATGAACCGGAATACAACAATTCAACAATACCACCCCAACGGGGTTTGAACCTTGGTGGCGAGAACAGCAATGCCACCTTTAAACCATTACACCATGCCAATACCGGCAAAATATTTTGTAATATAAAATATATATAATATTTAAAATTTTATAATATATAATAATAAATATATTTATGATATACTATAAGTATAGACTATATAGACTATTTATCACGGGGTATGGAGCTTTTCCAGGACAGTATACATCATAATGGGTTGAAATCGCGATAGTATACATTATGATAGAACTAAACCTGTAGCTGTAACGGCATAGCCTGTAGCAGTCCAAACTCCAAATTGCGCAAACAGACACTCCAAATCGTGGAAATAAGCACTCCAAATCGCAAAAATAATGCAGTCAAAAATTGCGGGTGACTGCAAGCAGATAAAACGAGGGTTTTATAGGCAAAATCAGTGCATGAAAAATTGGCGCATGAATTTCTGCAAGTAAAAGTGGAGAATACTTGCCCAGCTAAAAAATGTGCAATTACTTGTCTGCTTGGCGATTACTCGCCGAGTAACTCTTTTGAACGGTAGTTCACTTCACTTGGCATACCATCTATATTTTGTTTTTGTTTCCAAATGTTTATTTGTTTGTCTTTTACTTAAAAGTGCTGGACTCTTGTTTATATTCTTCATCTGTTTCTTGGTCATTTGCTCATTATGCTTCTCACATTTTAATGTTGGTGATTGCTGTACTTATTGATGCTGCAATTAATTTCTAACAATTAATTGTTTCCTCAGCTGCGATGTAGAGACCTAAATTAAACGCACATAGAAAATAACACAGAAAGACTCTTTAACAATAGATTTTTTTTTTTAATATCTTTATGCAAACACTTACACACAATCAAGATCTACTTTACCAGTCTGAAACTATTCCCTGGGTGCACCCAGCATGCAAGTCTGAATGCCTCTGAAACTTCTGAGCACTCAGCAGTCTGCAAAACTGAACACTTGATGATCCTAGACACTTTGCACAATCCTTCCATTTATCTACACCACAAAGTACTTCTTGAGGGTTTCCATCCTCAAGAATACAAGATGAAACACCTGCTTCAAGTGCCCAAAGCTGCTGAAGCAGTGAACCTTGGTAGTGAAAATGAGATTTGATTTTTAATTTTCAAAAGATATGTTCTCCTTTTCCCTCAGTGCTTCCTATACTCCCAGCTCCCAGTGATCCCATAATGAATCCCCAATTGGTGGTAGTGGACTGACAAATCACTCTCTCAATCATTGGCAGTAAACCGATGAATCTACCCTCTCAAATGCTGGTGTTACTGTTAACTGATGATACCTACAACAACACTCAGTTGCATCAAGTGAAAAACTCAGTCTCTGCTCAACTAGAACACAAACAGATACAACTGCTCCCTTACCGAAGACTAAGCTGCCTTATTCCAAACACATCACACAGATACAAACATTTCTTAATTGAAGACAGCCACCATATTCCAAACACATACATTCCTAACTGAAAACTGAAAGTAACCAGACTCATTTAATTGCTGCTCCTATACTGGCAAACCACTCACTTTGCTATGGATTGAAAAGGAAGCATGGCAAATCCTCTCTCCTTGAATTTTCTTTCTCTCAAGCAAGACAACTCTGGGTGATCTAGGATGTCAGCCAACTCCCAAATGGCTTCATCCTGAGGAAAACCTTTCCATTGCACCAAAAACTTAGTCTGAACACGGTTCCTCAACCACTTCTATCGTGTACCAAGTATCTGCTCAGGCACTAATAACAACTTTCCTTCATCATCAAGAGGTGGAGGCTCTGCTGAAGGTGTTGCCTGCTGTCCTGCTTTCTTTAAATATTAAACATGAAAAATATTTTGAATCCAACAATTAGGAGGAAGCTCCAACTCATAAGCGACTTCACCAATGCATCAAACTACTCTATAAGGACCATAGAATTGGGGTTTGAGTTTTTCAGCCCCACTCTTTTTCAATGAAGACTACCTTAAGGCTTCAACCAAAGGACAACCATGTCCCCCACCTCCAAATGCCTCTCTGTGCAGTGCCTGTTAGCATAGATCGTTTTCTGATTTTGTGCATGTTGAAGCTGATTGCATAGAGCTGTCAAAACCTGCATACTCTGCTCATTGAAATTTCCTGCTAAACCACTCACTCAGCTACAGATTAGAAAAGAAGATATGAGATGCTAGCTGAAAAATACCTACTAATGTATTTTTGTTGCTGAAGAACACTCATTCCCAGTAATCCAGGAACTCTATATGAAAATGGACTGCAAAATCTCAAAGATCCAAGGATTCATTGCATAGAATTTTTAAATCCATGGCTTAGTAACCATTCCTCTAGAGATTTTACCAGTCATTTATGAAAATTCCTGATTTCTGATTTTTTTAACCTCCTGAATAAATCAAAAACTTTTAAAACTAGTAATCATGGCCACAACACAATTTTTGAAAAGATATGGATAAACATCATTGTAGAAAGAAACATGTATTCTCTGCTTCTCATAAGTCATCAGTCATAACCCCTAAGTTTCATTGGGCACAATATAGTTCATCCTAGTTATTATCATAGTTCCATGGAGTTTCCTGAAAGGTAGGGGGGGAGGGGGCGCACGCTGAAATACATATAGTACTTGAAAAAAATAGTTATAAAAGGAATTATAAGAATTACAAATGAAACTTTGGCAAACTAGTAGAAGTTAAAACTTAGAAACTACTAAACTTTGAATTGAACATTAACAATTTAACATCGAACAATGAAAATGTCAAATTTCAAATTTTATATTATTTTCAAGATTTCGTAATGACGATTACAATGAGTACAATGATGATAACAAATCAAAATATTCAAAATGACAAAATGGAGTGAAGTGAGGCCTCTAATCATCCCCAAACTCCTCATCACTAGAATTGTTGGACTTGGACTCCACATGGTCAAGCTCCTCCATACTAATACGAACCAGCCCTGTCTATGTAGCATCCTCATCAATCTGTGTTGGCTCCTTTGCCTCTACATCCCATTGCGTTGTTGGACTCTTCTTGTACAAAAGTATCTTGTGGTCAATGAGATGCAAGGCACTGTGTTTAACCACAAGCTTCTTTGCTCTCTTAGAGGTAAGCTTGTTCCTCTTAAGGGAGTGGATGAAGATATAAATAGACCAGTTCCTCTTAGCAGTAGAAGAACTAGAAACCTGAGATAGCAATGGCTAGATATGTAGTCATACAATTCAGCCCATGCATATTCCACTACAAAATTTGGTCCTCTTTTGTCATAGTTCCCCTATTCATATTGACCGCCTCAGAATAACCCCTAAGAGTGGCAAATTTTGTCCACTCGGTATGAATGATGCTAGCGTGTTTAGGATCATGCGTCTTTTGGATGGCCTTCTTGAACCCTTCCTTCACCTCAACATCTTCTATGGGTGTAACTCTACCAGGCCTTTGCGCGTATCACTTGGGGTTCAATTCATAGGCAACCATGTGCAAGGGAGTTTTGAGCTTCTCCCATCTCTGGTGAATGATTGGATGAATGTGCTCATTGTAGAATTCTAATGTGGGGTTCTCTCACATGACGACCTTCATTTGGCCTATCATAGAATCAATGCACTCATACACCTCTCCAAGGCTAGGTGCATTGGCATCCCCATATATAATGACTTGGAAAATTGGAGTAATGATGGAGATTGTATTTTGCATCATCTCGAAAAACATCACTCTTCACTACATCCTTCACCCTCTTCCCCTACTCTATCTCGGCCTTGGGCCACTGATTCCACTCTGCTATCATAAGTTATAACCATTAGTTTTAATGCCTCTCACAACTCAATCATTCTCTCCAAGAGAATGGAATAGGATGCATATCTAGTCTTGACAAGTTTCAAGAATTCCTTCTTAGAGAAGGTCTTGAAGAGTGCATTTGAAGTGTGGTGGTTGCAGATAAACATCTGCACATATCTAGCATCATTGACCATTGATTTGATCCAATCAATCTTTTCCATGTCCTTGAGTGCATTATTCATGGCATGCACACAACAAGGAGTCCACCAAATATGTCTTTAAGCTGCCTCAATTAATGTACCTGCAACTTTGCACACATGGGTCGCATCTGTCACTAATTGAACAACATCAATCTCCTCAATAGCATCCTTAAGGATCTGAAATTGGAAATCGGCATCCTTGCGATGCCTTGAACAATAATTGCCTTAAGAAAATATGGGCCCTCTGAACATGTAACCATGATATTGATGAGTGGATGGTGCCTAATGTCTGTCCACCCATCCATGACAATGTTGCATCCATTTGCCACCCAACATTCCTTCATTTTCTCCATTAACACATTTATCTTGGAATAGTTCTTATCCAAGATTGTGGTGTAATGTCCCCATCTTAGTCATACACTCTTCGGTGACTGATAGCCTATTTCCGGAAGCCCGTAGGCTCGTCAGAGGTAAAATTAGGGTTTCCTATTTCATTGGGGTTCTGAATCATTTTTGAAGGTTTGCATGTATGAGTTTCTGATGCATGTCTGGTGGAGTTTTCTAGGTTTCTGGAGAGCTTTAGAATGGTGTAACATGCATCTCCATTTGGCAACCTTTCCCAGAACTTGCTATTTTTTGCCTATACGTTGGAGTTTTGAGATTTGGAATGTGGAATCTTTTTGGGTTTTCAGAGAGCTCCGCAGTGATATGGCATGCAAAGGCATTGGACCATTTTCTAGAATTTACTATTTTTAGTAAGTTCTATTTCTGGCAGTGCCATCTTGGGCAGTAGCATCAGAAGTCAGCTCAGTTTCCATTTTGGGCAGTGTAGTTTGGAGCATAATTGGCTTGCAACATTTTAAGGCTGATTTTGGTAAAATGATTTATTTTAATTCATTTAATGTTTTAAATTCATTTTATGCCCCATGGCCTAGATTAATGGCTTAATGTTGTTTTAAAAGGGGGCCATTAAGGGAGGACACCTCATGAAGGGATTAATTAATACTTTATGATGTTTTAATGTGCCTTGGAGTTTGGATGCCAAAATAAAGAGGGATTAAAGTATTTTGAAAATTAAAATATTTCAAAAGGTGAATGGGCGTCCCTTTCTTGGAGGGAAAAGGTGTTAGATGAAAGGTCATCTAAGAATTCTATTTAAGAGAGTGTTTGCTCTAGCTTTTGGCATCCATTGTTAATTGTATCGAAATGCTGCCGGATTGAATTCAAAACCCAGCTAAGGGGAAGCTTAGCAATTTATACCATTCTTTGGGCCTGAAACTATGGTTCCCTAGATGGTCAATTGGGAGTGTGGTTCATTCTGAAGTGCATATTGAGCTTCATTGTTGAAAATATTGATGATTTTATCAGTTTCAATGTTTGTTGGTTTTCGAAGTGTTGAAGGAGATTTACAAATATAAGTCATTGTAAGAATTTTATTTGCTTGTGGGTGTTTTGCACATCTCTCTTAATGCTCTAGGCAACCCTATTGCTGCAATTACAGAATTTATTTTGGAGTTCTTGATTTTATCAAAGAGGTCACCCTCTTTGCTTGGCCGTACTTTCTATCTATAAGCTTTGCTTGGAGTTCGAGCTTTCTTTTTGAGGTAGCTTCCATTGTATAGTTCATAAACATTGGTCACCTTGATCTTAATTAGTGTTGAATTCAGTTTATGGGATGACTTGGTGGAGTTTTATGGAAGGAAAAGGCAATTTGATGATGGTATTGCTTGCTGGTTATTCAATGGCTGAAGTTGATTTTCACTTGCAGCTCTTAGAGTGAATTTATTTTTGGTTGTGGGTATTTACTTAATAGTCTCCTTTGCTTGAGGTGCACCTAAATGTTCATTTACAGATTTTATGGGCAAGTATATGATTTTATAGACAAGGTCAACCCATTCCCGTGGCCGTCCCTTGTCTTTCTGTTATTGAATTGTGTGTTGGGCAGATTTCGTGGTGATTGGAGTCAAGTTGGTGTTCTATCAAGGTCGCCCAGCCTTGAAGGTGTTCCAATTTTAGTTTCATGTGCATTGGTGAAAGGTTGTTTCAGATTCGAAGCATTTTGTTGAAGACTTAGCTTGCTGGTCTGAACTTTAATTTGCAGGTTTTCATATCAGACCTTTACACTTATGTTCTATGCTCTATTTCTTTGATGTTTCAATTCATAATTGGGATCAGAAGTATAGTGTAATCACTATTGCTATTTTGGAGAAGATTTCTATTGAAAAATCTTTGTAATTTGTAGATATTTTGCATTGTAAGGCTGAGAATTAGTAGTACTATTCCAGTCATTCATATTTCTGCATTTACTTTGTGTTTAAGCAACATTGTAACCCTGGATGGTTTACCGCTAGTGTGGAGGAAAATACATTTTGTAACTTTCAATTCACACCCATTGTTTAAGTCCACTGTTAAGTGGATGCTTGCTAGAAGTAGATGAATTGTATTTCATTGTAATTATCTTTTCCCCCCACTGAACAAGTGGTAGTGTGGATTGCTCATGGTCAGATCCTAAGGGGCTTATTTCATGTGGTCCTCGATTTTGTCTCCCCTGGTGGCACATATGATGGTCCTACCCTTGCTACCATTGCCATTGCCTCTTTATAACAAGGAGATCGAGCCACATGGAATGGAATGCCATTGGCAAAGAAGAATTTGTCAATGGCATCATCTATATCATCCTTCATCTACACATTGAATAATTTAGCTATTAGGTTAGGAGCATCATTTGTCAACTTGCGTTTCCCCCTAGCCTTTGTTGCATGGGCCTTTGATGTAGAAGATGGTATATATGTAAATTGCCTTTGCAAAGTACAAGTAGAACCGTGTGGTTGGCTTTGATGACCCCTTGGTCTATGAGACAAAGAAGCAGATACAGGTGCAACTACTTTGTCTTCACCACCAACACCCATAGCCTACATATCTTAGCCTTGAATTTCAAGTTATTCGGTGATGCCAAAAACTCACATATATCCACACTTTTTCCTCAGATATGAAGGAGGTGGGCATTAACTTTGGTAATGCTGCCCTGAAATTCAAGACCACAAAAGTGGCACTTCCTTGAACCTTGTGCCCTCAGATGTCCTAGGCCTGCTCTGTAATTTTGTTGCAAATTGTTTCAAAGGAGACTTAGGATCAAAGGGACCCTTAGCAAAATCTGTTAGTATCGTGGAGGGCCGATTCATGTTTGCAGTTGCACTCGCCATGGAACTCGTGGTTTGGGTCTCACGGTCACCCCTCTCTGCTTCTATAGTTTCACCAACCTCAAGTGCATAATTGGATTCATTTTCACTTTGAGATTGAACCTCAACCTCATGCTCATGCATGCCATGAGTACTCATTGTGACAATGCAATAAACAATATAAAATTAATAAGATTATAATTTTAAAATTAAACCTCAATCTATGCATGTAGCATAATGCAAAGGATTAAGACAGATTTTCTTTTTGTTTTTCTTATTTTAGGTTGTATGAAGCGTAGAAGCAAAGGATACACAAATAAAAATATTTCTTCTTAATCTTTGTCAACCAAGTGAAGAGCACACGATTATACTGAGAGGGGGTGAATCAGTATAATACAATTTTTTACCAATTTAAAACTTTATCAATCACAATAACATCATTTACTCAACATATTTTTTACCAATAAACAATATAAAATTTATAAGATTATAATTTTAAAATTAAACCTCAATCTATGCATGTAGCATAATGCAAAGGATTAAGACAAATATTTTCTTTTTGTTTTTCTTATTTTAGGTTGTATGAAACATAGAAGCAAAGGATACACAAATAAAAATATTTCTTCTTAATCTTTGTCAACCAAGTGAAGAGCACACGATTATACTAAGAGGGGGGTGAATCAGTATAATACTATCTTTTACCAATTTAAAACTTTATCAATCACAATAACATCATTTACTCAACATCAATAATTATGCACATGAGAAGAACACAATAACATATGATATTTACGTGGAAACCCTTACGGGAGAAAACCACGGCAAAAATATTGCTTTTATTAAACTTCTTTTTACAAATTCTAGAGGCACCATCCCCTCATTCAATTTGTGAGCACCAACCTGCTAAAGGCACCAACCCCTCATTCAATTTGTGAGCACCAACCTACTAGAGGCACCAACCCCTCATTCAAATTGTCTTCACAATTTTTGCTATAACTCTCCTTTTCAATCTGCTATAAACTGATCATAAATCTGCCACAAAATTGTCACAATCTCCACATGAAAATCTGCTATAAACTTCTTCAGACATCTGCTATGATTTCCTTCTTGAATGATCTATTTTGTTCTCCTCATATACAGATTTGCTGGTGTATGATAAATCTTCTAACACTTCACATAACACAAACACACTTCCTCTACAATTTTCAGACTTCCTTTATACCTTCATGAATGAGGGTGACTTATTTAAAAGACATAATGTTTATTTGTGTGTGCCTTTTCATAACAATTTTAAATTAAATTGCTGCTTTATAAAATCCATCGCTGACCTCTCTATTATTTCCCACAAAGGGAGGCGACTCTTTATTTGTAATCATTTATTACAATTAAATGAGTGCTACTTAGTTACTGATTAGTAATCACTGTCCTTTATAAAATCCATCGCCGTCCTCCTTAGTAATCACTAATCATATATATTTGCATTTGTTACTTAAATGGGGGCGACAGTGTAATGTCCCCTTCTCAATTGTGATCGATTCAGTTGACCGTTGGCCCATTCTGGAGACCCGTAGGCTACTCAGAGGGCGAAATTAGGGTTTCCTATTTTTGAGGAGGTTGTTTGAATATTGAAGATTGGATTGCGGATTCTTTCTGGGTTTTCAGAGAGCTTCACAGTGGTATAGTTCATTTGGTGATCTGAGTAACTTCATGAATTTACTAGTTTTAGTAAATTCTATTTCTGGCAATGGTCCTGTTGGCTACAGTGCAGTTGGCTCTCGTCTTCAACCAGTTCAGTTGGTAATTTGACTTTTGGCCTTTGGATGCATTTTTTGGAGAGATAAGTTATTTTCATATTATAATGTTATATTTTAATATTATAAAACCCCCTTGGCCTAGCATTATAACTTTATGTTGTTTTAAAAAGGGGGACTTTATGGGTGAATGCCTCATTAGGAGATAATTTATATTTTAAGGCCAAATTAAGGGTTGGAGAAGTGGGACGCCTACTTGAGGGAAAAGATTAATTTTATAAAAGTGAAATATTGCCTTATGAGAAAAGGACGCCACTTTTGGAGGGAAGAGAGTTGAAGTCAAATTTGAATTTGGGCGCCCTTCTTGAAGCTTCTAGAAGATTCTCCTCAAGTCTTTATATGCAGGCCTCAGCTCTTCATTTGATCATCTTTTGTCTACCATACTGTTATGCTGCTGGATTGTCTTCAGGCACACGCTTCGAGGGAAGCATACCTCCTAGCTTAGCTCATCTTCTTGCTTGAAAGATAGCAACTAGTTGAGAGGTAGATTGTAGTTGAGTTTGTTTCAGCATTGCATTTGAGTCCTAGCATCTTAGTTCAGTTTCTTTGCATTTCTAGACATATTTTGGAGTTGTTGAATATCATAGCTGATTGTAAGAATTGCTCATATCTCATGAAATAAAAATATTATTGTTCTGGGCATTGCATAAATCGTTTTCTCTATGTGGGGCGACCATTCTTGCGAAATTGTGGATTTTATGATATAGATTTGGATTTTTTCAAGGCAAAATCGCCCTTGGCTGTAGGCCGTACCATTTATGAGAGCTTTGATTTTCGTGCAAAAATAAATAAAGGCATTTTGGGAAGGTTTCAGTGTCTTAACTTGGGCACCATCATCCTTAGAGCATTTTGCATTTGATATCTCGTCATTTGAGTGAGTTATGAGTTAGATATATGCATTTAGGTGAGTTATGCAGTTGCTGGTTACTTCATTTTAGTTACAGGTCTGTCATATCAGATTTAGGAAATTACTCCATTGGGCTGGGATTGAGTGTTTGAAGTCATATATAATATTGCAGCATTGGAGAACTCATAATATTGGGCTTTGGCAAGCATTCTATCAGATTGTAAGCTGATTAGTAGTACTATCAGCAATTATCCTTTCTATCTTTCACTTACTTTATTGTACTTCCCGCTGAATAAGTGGAAGAGGCTGGCTTGCTGCCTATTTACTTTCAGTTAGTAGTTTAGGGGCCCTCTGACCATATGCTCGCCATCACTCGGCGCCATCTTGGTTAGAGTTACTTTTAGCTCATCTTGTATAAGACCCTCTGACCATATGCTCACCATCACTCAGCGCCATCTTGGTTAGAGTTACTTTCAGCTCATCTTGCACAAGATCCTCTGACCATATGCTCGTCTATCCTAGACGCATTCTTGGTTAGAGTTCCCTTCCAGTTCTGCATCTGCGTCAGATCCTCTGACCATATGCTCACACCTTGCCCAACATCGGGATCCTGGTGTACATCCTTGGTTAGAGTTGCTTCCGCATCATTTTGGTTTTAGAGCTAACCTTAACGGGTGCGTGTTGATTGTAATTGTAATTGGAAAAAACAAAAAAAAAAAAAAAGTCCGGTTCATTATAGACAGTCTTAAGTAGTCAATAAAAATATATTTAATTTTGTCTTTAGTAACTTTTGTCTTTTCCTAGCTGCTCTGTGAATCGCTTCTTCTTTCCATCTTCTTTCTTAGGGAATTAAATATAAGTTTCATTTTCATATCCCAAAAGGGGATTGGCCCATAAACGATGACTATTGATTTACAAAAATTATTGATGTAGTTTTAAATGTTATTGGCCAATGTATTTTAAAGACAATATTTTAATTCGAATCTCCTTCCAATGTAGAATGCAGTGCCAAGATAATGAAGGTCAGCCTATAATAAACATGTTATCTGTTCTTGCAAAAGAGTTCGTCCTTTAACATCAATGACAATTTTCTAACAATTTCCCCCTTTGTCATTGATGGCAATCCACTACTCCAACTCACTGCTCCCCCTGTCCTGTTGCTCTCCTTGTCTCTATACTTCTACCCCTTTGACATCAATGGAAAAGGGTCTTCCATCTATCTCTAAGCTTTATCTTCCATGGAGTTATAAGATAATGTTGTGGGTAGCTCCCCTTGAATATATACTTCCCCTTAATGACTGGATGAATATGGGACTAGTCCCAAATTTTCCCTTAAGTACTCAAATGTCTCTTTGGGAAGAGGCTTTGTAAATATATCTGCAACCTGTTCTTTAGTGGCAACATATTCCAACTTTATTTAATGATCTGCTACTTTTTCCCTCAAAAAATGGTATTTGATGGGAATGTGTTTAGTCCTTGAGTGCATCACTGGGTTCTTGGAAATATTAATGGCACTTGTAATATCACAAAATATATATATTGGGTGATCATATTCCATTTTGATATTGTTTAAACTTTAAAGTTTGTCGTATCCAAAGAACTTGAGTACAACATGAAGCTGCTGCTATCTATTTTGCTTCAGTAGTGGATGGAGAGACTAAAGCTTGTTTCTTACTAAACCATTAAACAAGACTATTGCCCAAAAAGAATGCTCTGCCACTAGTACTCTTTCTATCATCCAAAGTACCAGCCCAATCAACATCTGTATATGCTTTTAAGGTGAAGTTTTCACCTCTTGGGTTCCATAGACCAAAATCCAATGTGCCTTCTAAGTATTTGAATATTCTTTTTATTGCCTTAATATGTGTTTCTTTAGGAGCAACCTGAAACCTTGCTACCATCCCTATTGCTTGCATAATGTCAGTCTTGAGGCTGTTATATAAAGCAAACTTCCTACCATAGATCTATAGAGAGTTTGGTTTGCATTGGGAGACTCATCATTCTTGCTTAACTTACATCCTATGACCATTGGTCTACTCATACGATTGCAATCCTCCATTCTAAACTTTTTTAACACTTCCTTAGCATACTTAGTTTGTGAAATAAAAATTCCATTATCAAATTGAGAGACTTGTAATTCAAGGAAGAAAGAGAATTCACCTAACATGGACATTTCAAATTCTTCTTGCAGTTTTTGAGCAAAGTCTTGACACATTCTACTATAACTTCCTCCAAAGATAATATTGTCCACATATACTACAACAATCAATTGATGATCATTTTCAATTTTAAAATATATATTGCTGTCCACAATGGCTCTTTTGAACCCTTGTTCTTGTAAGTACTCGTCCAATCTAGAATACCAAGCCCTAGGGGCTTGTTTTAACCCATAAAGAGCTTTCTTCAGTTTGCATACATAATCCTTGTTTGATAAGGTAAATCCTTTAGGTTGTTCGATATATACCTCTTCTTCTAGATGTCCATTAAAAAATGCTGATTTAACATCCATTTGGTAAACTTTAAAAATTGTGTGGCAAACAAATGCTAGGAACATCCTTATGGCCTCTAATTGTGCAATTGGGACAAATGTTTCTTCAAAGTCAACACCTTTTACTTGAGCATATCCTTTACAAACCAACCTTGCTTTATTCTTTGTGTGGGTTGGACCACATAGGTCTGTATGGATGAGCTCCAATGGTTTAGATGCTGAATACTCTTTTGTTTTGAAGGTGACCCTTGTTTGCTTCCCAAGTTGGCAGTGATTACCAATAGTATTTGAAGGCTTTGAGGTTTTTGGCATATCTCTTGCTGCTTGTGTATTGCTGATTTTGACAAGATAGTCAAAGCTGATGTGTCCCATCCTTCTATGCCAAAACCAGCTTTCATCTTCTTTTGCTATAAACATTTCTTACCTTTGTTTTCATTTATGATATAGAGGTTATTAGCTGTCCTATATGGTTTTGCTATCAATCTTCCTTCTTGATTTTACATACCCCTGCATGAAATGAGAGAGTATGACCTTGATCACATAATTGGCTTACACTTAGAAGATTGTGCTTTCATCTTTTAACATGCAAGACATTCTTTATCTTTGTTCTTTCATTGTCTAGACTAATAATTCCCTTTCCAACAATATTGGCTGTAGCATTATCTCCAAAACTCACTATTCCTCCATCTATGTTCTTCAATGTGAGAAATTCACTTTTGTCACCAGTCATGTGACATGAGCAGCCACTGTCTACATACCATTGTTCTCCATTATCTTGAGCATGTAGGGCAGTTTGTATTAACATGTATCTCTCTTTTCTATCTTCTTTCTTCTTTTTCCATACTTTCGAATTCTTTTCCTTTTGTTCCACAAGGATGTCTTTCTCTTTTTCTTGCTTTGGGGTATCTACAAAAATAGTTCTACAAAATCGTGTTTTGTGCCCATAGTTATTACATTTAAAGCATTCAACATTGTAAAGTAGAGGTGCAAAAGAATTGTAATTCCTTTTATCAACTCTAGAGGTATTCTTATCCTTGTTCCAACCAGAATTTCTTATATGATTCCTACAGTTTATTGCCTTATGACCAAAACGATTTCATGTGAAACAATAGCCAACGAAAGAATGATGGTACGTAGTCATATGTGCTTGCTTTTGTGGAAAGAATTTTTTGAAAGTGTTCTTATTCTTTTGATATGTGCTTGGTTTTGATGCAACATGACTTTCTTTTGCTTTGCTACATTCTCCTTTGATGGGTCTTTTAAGTGCATTAATATAACTTTTTGGCTTTTCTTTGTTTGATTCTACTTGTGCCCTTTCTTTGTTTTCTTCATAACCAATGTCAGTTTTTATAGATGGCGATCTTTGTTCACTTATGATATTATCTAAGATTTTGGTGCTCTTTTCAAACTTGAGGCTTGTGTTTAACTCGGTGGTCATCTTCTCTAATTCCTTCCTTAGAGAAATAATCTCAGATTCTAGTCTTCCACACATTTCTTTCTTTATCTTTAATTGAGATCTGATTTCTTCTTCAATTTTCTTGGCTTCCTCAATTTGAAATTTGAAATTGATAATTACTTTTTCTGATTCTTCAAATGTTTTGGGCTTTTTACATTCTTCTTGAAATAGCTGCTTGTACTTTAACTTTTTCTTCCTAAATCTCTCAATTTCGTCTATGGCACGATAGAGTTCTTCCTCAAAGCTTTCTTCATCATCATCTTCATAATCAGATTTGATCTTCTCATCCTCATGTGAGTTCTTATTTTCTTTATCATCATTTTCAATGATATTGCCTTCTGTTTCAAATGCCGTAAAAAACATTTCTTCTCTATAGCTATCCCAATCACCTTCATTGGATGAACTATCATCTCTATAAGCATAGAGACTCTTCTTGTAATCATAAGATCTCTTCTTCTTATTGATTTTATCATACCGGTGACTATATTTGTTTCCTTTCTTTGTATAAGGCTCTTCTTCATCACTATCACTTTCTCTCAAATATGGCCATTTCTTAATAAAGTGTCCTACTTTTCCACAATTAAAACATTTAAATGGCAATTTTCCCTTGTTCTTTCTTTTTAATTTCTCTTCAAAAAGAGCTTCCTCCTTGTCCGTTTCTTCCTCGGAACTCTCACTTGGCATAGGTTCTTTATTCTTTGATCTTTTTGAGGCTTTGAAGGATGTTTCCCTTTTAGATGTATTGTCTTTTTCGGTCCTCATCTCATATGTTGTGAGGATTCCATGTAGCTCATCCATGGTTAATGTATCCAAGTCCATTTCTTCTATAGCAGAAACTTTAGCATTGAATCTTACAGGAAGAGATCTTAAAAACTTTTGCACTATTGTTGATTGTCATGCGGAATGCCCTAAATTTTCACTACTTCAACACAACACACAAATTTATTTTTTCCTTTACAATGCAACACATGTTAAATATGATGAGAAAACATCTTTGCGCCTTTGAAGGCATTAAGTTTACGATGCCTCCTATGCACTCTGCACATAGTGCAAGAAAATGATGGATATAATTAAGACTAGGGATATCTCTAATTTTGTCTTCATTTATGGGACAATTATTTAAGATAGGTGACTAAAAGAGACATATAAAGAATTATGCTTATATGTAACAATTTTTAATTGAAGGCAATTAAATTCTAGGGAATAAACAACAAATCTAAGGTGATAATACAATATTACACAGTAATTTAGCCTTTTGATTTGAATGGAGTGGTTGTCACTAGGGGAAGTCCAACACACAATGACAAACATGCAATCACACATAAATTAATACAAGGGTATACACAAGTAGATCATACCAGATGTCCACCACACCCTTATCCCAATTTTTTTCAACTATGCTTGACTTTACTATTACATCAAAGAAAACATAGAGTTGGTATTAAACTTAAGTATAAATTCAAATTCTAAGTTGAATAAAAATTCACTAACATTTTATATAGCAACTTAGACTCGATATAATTATTTTTGTGCTTAAAACTATAGTCTCGTTCATTGATATTTTAACTACTCAAATTTCCCTACTTGGTTATTCCATTATCCAAGGTTCAAGATTTAATGAGTTGGGTGTAATTCGTTGACAATTCTTCTCAACAAATAGGTTTCCTTACCAATTTTAAGTTAAGTTGTTATACCAATTTCTCTTTGGAACCTATTTGCCTTATCTCTTAGGATAGGTTTGAGATTTACTTTACTTCCAACTCTGTTGCTCTTAAAATTATGTTCATCAAATTAATTTTAAATATTTTCTTCTATTTTTTCACCAAGACCCTCTATGGTATTGACTATCTCATCTACTCGAAGTAGATAGCCAGCAATATTTTCTTCATTCGTCATTTTTAGACTCTCAAATTGCTGTTGATGGGTTTGAAGTTTTGCTTTCTTTACTTTGTTGTCTCCTTCATAAATTTTTTTTAATTTGTCCCAAATTTCCTTGGCAGACTTGCAATGCATTACTTTCACAAGTTCTGATTCGGTTTATCCACATAGGATTGCATTCTTGGCTTTAGCATTATTTTCACTTGCCTTATTTCCTGCTGTAATATCCCACCCCTGGTAGGATATTAATTTCAAAATTCTTCCTGTTTGTTTGCTTGTGGTTTTATGTTTTTTTGATATATTTGTAATGTTTGATACAACAATATAATGCAGCAAAACATGAGATGTTGCAATAATAAATTTTTAACTCAAAACTGAAATTGCATTGGGAAAACATAGCTGAAAATTCCAAATTTTTATACCAGCTTAAATACTCAATATTTTCACAATATAATGACAACCCAGTTCATAAAATAACCCCTAATATCTAAAACAACAATACCCAGAAAATCTAGGAGTTACAATTCATGAACTCACAGGTAAACATGCTTTGAAACCCTTTGAAAATGGTTGCCAGGAAGAAGTGTAGAGTTTGCAGCAATCATACAGCAGAATAGACACCTCTTTGAATTACAAATGATCATACCCGGACCCAAGCCAATAGATGTAGATCTGAAAACTTTATATCAGCAAATTGGAGTCTTCCATTAATGGACGCCTGGCTTCACAAGACGAGTTCTCCAACATGTAACAACAGCAACAAAATCATTCACAACAGATATCTCTGAATTTAGATGATTAATCTCCAAACCCTTGAACAATCTTTGAAGATAATCATTTTCAGATTTGCATAAAAACTCCATTGAAGCTCGGTTGTGACCTCCGTATGAAGCCACCAATGCAATCGAAGAGAGGCTACATTCTCTAAGATTGAATTTACAGCGAAACCCTAGGTTTCTTCCTCAAAGCCAAAGCTTCTTTAGAATAGACAAAATGTTGAATGATTCAAGAATAACAAAATCCCTTTTCAAAAACTTTTATATAATATTTAATTTGCATTTGGCTTCATCTCATTTAATTTCACTTTAATTTCATTTACTTTTCCCTCCATTTGGTGCACAATATAAAGTATACTTTATTAAACACTTAATTCTCCCTTTTAAATAACACTTTATCACTTATAATAAAGTATACTTAAAAAGCATTTAATGTTCTAGAAAATTCTCCTTGTATTAGCAAAAAAGAGAGGTTACAATATAAAGCAGTGACAAGGCACTGTAGATATTAAATGGAGCCAACTACTTCTATCTACCTACAACTAAAGATAGACTAAACTCATTATAATATTATATTGACCATTAAAAATATGAGAATAATATATTATTCTAACACCCTCCCTTAATGGTCAATCCGTCAACAACACCAAGTTGCCCCCTGAATTTTACAAACTTATCCGGGCTCAAAGACTTGGTCAGAATATCTACAGTCTGATCTGCTGTTGGAACATACAGCAACTAAACTGATCCGTCTTCAACCAGCTTCCGAATGAAATGACAGTGAAGCTCAATATGCTTGGTACGTTCATGGAAGACTGGATTTTTGGCCAGTTTGAGCACCCCTTGGTTATCAGTGTACAAGGGAGAAGGTCCTGCTTGTGACATGTGCATGTCAAAAAGCATCCTACGAAGCCAAACTGCCTCACATGCTGCTTTAACAGTTCCGCGATATTCAGCTTATGTCGAGGAAAGAGCTACTGCCTGTTGCTTCTTGCTGGTCCATGCTACAGCACCGGTACCCAAACTGAATACATACCCAGAAGTAGATTTTCTATCATCCACTGAACCTACCCAATCTCAGTCTGTGTAACCAATCAGCTTTGGATCCTTGCATCTACTATACAAAATGCCATAGTCGGAAGTGCCCTTAACATATCTCAGCACCCACTTCGCTGCAATCCAATGATCAGCTTTAGGAGCTGTCATGAAGCGAGAGATGTAGCTCACTGCAAAACTGATGTCAGGTCTAGTGGTAGTGAGTAGATGAGGCTGCCCACTAGTTGCCTGAATGTCGTTTCATCGACCGGAGGTGAATCAGAGTTGGCTGACAACTTCAGCCCCTTCTCCATAGGTGTTGAAGCAGGTTTGCAGTCCTGCATCCGGAATTTGTCAAGCAAACTTCTAGCATATTTTGACTGAGAGATGAAGATGCTACCATTGGTCTGCCAAACTTCAATACCCAAACAATAATGGAGAAGCCCTAGATCTGTCATGTCAAAAGCCTGACACAAAGCTTGTTTGATTGCCGCAATCAAATGTGTTGAACTACCAGTAATGATCAAATCGTCAACATAGACAACAAGAAATAGAATATCATCACTAGAGTGTTTGACATACAGATTATTGTTAAAAGGGCTGCGCTGAAAACCATGATCAACCAAGTACTGATGAATCTTGAAATACCATGCACGGGGAGCCTGTTTCAGTCCATAGAACGCTTTCACGAGTCTACACACTTGATGTTCTTTGCCGGCAACCTTGAAACCAGGAGGTTGCGTCATGTAGACTTCTTCCTGCAAATCACCATTGAGGAAGGCACTCTTGATGTCCATCTGATGAACTGTCCAACCAAATTGGGCTGCAATAGCGAGAAGAAGACGAATGGTGCTCATCTTGGCAGTAGGAGTGAAGGTCTCCTCGTAGTCAATGCCCTCTTTTTGTGAGAACCCCCGTGCAACTAGACGAGCTTTGTACTTGTCAAGGGTTCCGTTAGCTTTGTACTTCACCTTGTACACCTATTTGCAGCTAATGGGCTTCTTCCCTGGAGGAAGATTGGAAAGGACCCAAGTGTGATTCTTCTGAAGACTCTGGTATTCTGATTCCATTGCCTTTTCCCACTCAGGTATCCCTTTTGCCTCTAAATATGTCTGAGGCTCATAAACACTGTGAATGTTGGCCATGAGAGCAAAATTCACTGTAGACTGCTGTTTGCTCTTGTTTCTAGATGATCTACCCTCAATGAGCTCATCAGCACGAAGATCATTGATAGTCTTAACCCACCATTTCGGCCGGAGAGTAGAAGTGCCAACATCAGATGTAGTAGGAGGAGTTGGATCTGGTTGTGGATCGGGAACAGGTTCAGCAGGGAGATTATCATCTAGAGGAAACTCAGGTTGAGCATCATCAAAGACTAGGTCTTCGTCATACCTCCCATCAAGTGAACCTAACGGAAGTCGGACGCCCACATCAGGAGCCTGTAGAGGCTGATCCTCAGAATGTTGAACAAGTGAAGAAGAGTGAAATGGACCTCGTTCCTCATCAAAGACAACATCTCGACTAAAGATAAGACGATCAGTGTCTATATCAATTAGCCTATATGCCTTGTGGTTGTCACTGTACCCTGTGAACATGAGTTTCTGGCTCTTGGAGTCCAGCTTGGTGCGCTTAGCATCTGGAATCCATACATACACAAGAGAGCCGAAAACTTTCAAATGACTGATCCTAGGTTTGCGACCAAACCAAACTTCCTCAAGAGTCTTCCTTTAACAGCATGAGTGGGTGACCTATTAAGGAGATAGACTGAAGTATTGACTGCTTCTGCCCAAAACTTGGTAGGAACACTCCTGTGTTGCAACATGGAGCGAGCCATCTCAACAATCGAGCCATCTCAACAATCGTACGATTGCGTCG